>PVKP010028175.1:0-30459 GCA_004027715.1 Plecturocebus donacophilus | reverse complement strand
CTAGCGACCCGTGGGGCTCCTCCGCTGGGAATGTCCTGGTCCGTGGGCAGCAAAAATTTATCGGTAAGTGTGGCGTCCACTGGCTCTCTGCGCTTTTACTGGGAGCTGCAATCCTGAGCTGCTAGTGATCGGCCATCTTGGATCTCTCTCCATGTTTATAGATTTTTACATGTTTCTGCTGTTGTATGACTAAATCAACAGTTAACAATTATTTAGGTAATAATTCTGATAACTACAGATTATACTGCTTTCCAAAAAAAAAAAACCCATTTATTTTAATCTCATCAAAATTTTCTCTAGTATCTCCTTTAAAAAAAATAATGTTTTTATTGCTTCTAAACACAAATAATAGCTTTCCCAGACATAGATTTCAATCAATAGTCATCTGTACTTTAGATGCTGAGCAATTTGCTTTTCATATATTTAAAAAGGATAATTTTAGTATTTATATGGTTTTCTTTTTCTTTGTTACCTGATTTTCTGCGTGGTTGGTTTTAGGTTTTTTTTTTTAATTCTTCTAGATACTAAGACATTTTTTGTCTTTTATTTCTCATCATTTTTGCCTGCTATTCAAATGGTCTTTTTCTGATTTAAATTCTTAGCTTTTTTAGTTCAGTGAACTTGTCTTCAGTTTTGTTTTCTTTGCTACTTTTCCATCTTCTGCAGAGAGCTTTTTCTTTATCAAATCATTGCTTTTGGAATTCTTATTATGAACATAGGAGGACTTCTGTATCAATTGTCCTTCTTCCTATGATCTTTTCACTTACCACATTAACCCCTTTACTGTTCTAAGTTCTCTGAATATTCCTTGGAGTATGCTAGGGCTTATTTCTATTTGCTGTAGCAACCAATCAGCTGCTCACTGCTTCCATTAATTTATATTTAGAAACATATTTTCAATCTGGATGTGATTTTTTTCATTATCCTGATATACTATTCTTACAAATTTCACAAATTCAAAATAAATTTGACTTGACAATAAAAATGAGAAGTTTTACAAATTTTCTTCTATTTAATTCAGTAAGGCTATTTCATAGATGGAAAATGGCTCTGATAACTTGGATAGCTCTACATGCTTACAAACAATTTCATTTCACATGCTTGCTACTCAAATTTTAGTTTATGAACCAACAACATTGGTGTCATCTGGGAGCTTGTCAGAAATGCAGAATCCTGGGCCTCGCTTCAGACCTGAACCAGAATCTGCATTTTAACAAGATCCTCAGGTAAATACATCATGTCTGAAACTTTAATGTGAATACAAATCTCCTGGAGATTCTTGTTCTGCAATTTTCAGACTCTAACACACACCAAGATTAGGCTGATGTTATTGGACCCTCTACCACAGTTTTGAGTAGCAAGACTGTAGCAGCCCTGTATTCTAAACTGCACTTAGAATATTTGTAATAGATGTCAGGTATCCTTTAATTAAATAATATGATTCTTGTTTTCACCAGTGTAAATATTTGTTAGTATTGTAATACATAATCATTCAGCATAGATTAATTGATTGAAAACATAATGAGAATAAAGGAGGCAGTGACCAAAGGCAAGACTCGTGGGAATCAAAGTTGGAGAGAAAATGTGTCCAAGAGAGGGCAGTGGGCGGAGTCTGAAGGGGCCCTGCTCCAGCAGTTAGACCTGGGCCAAAAGGGAAGCTGTGTCTTTCATTTTCCCTTCCCCCCAATTTCCAGTGTCCGTACCTGGAATGAAGAGTTGATTTTCTTACTGCTTTTTTTTTTTTTTTTTCCATACTCAGTCACTGACTGATACTGGGCAATTTTAAATTGCCATTTAAAAGCATTGCCAATGTCACATCTCTTCTTTATCTTCTTTTGATTAGTCACTCCTTAATTTGCAGTCTCAAGGCAGCAGTGTCTCCATAAGCTTATTTAGCTTTATCAAAGGGAATAGTGGAAGATATGAATACTAGACCTTAAGCACATTAAAGCACAGTTGTTAAATCCATAGGAAGATGAGATCTGTGAGTATTAAAGATACCCGGGAGCTGAATGGGAGCTTACTTTAGAAGTGTCATTGCTTTTGTACTTTGAGGATTTGTTGTGAAGTTGTTTTTTTCACTTTCCATTTAGAAAGTGGGTCATTAAGAATTGTCATTTGCTGCAAAGTTAACCCCAAGTGCTATAAGTGCCTTCAAATAAAATAAAGTAGATTTTTAAAAGTTAAAGAATGTGAGTACTTTAGAAAGTATTTATAGAAGAATGAAAAGGATTTACATTTGGTACATTCTAGAAGAGACATAGTATACATTTACCTACTACAAACAATGCATGTATGCTACTGCTTTTGCTCAGAAAAACACCCTTGACTAATTTCCTTTGTGTAAATGAAGACTCTCCCTGCACCTGATATAACCTTCCAGGTAAAATGAATTTTACAGTAGGTCAAATCTGATATTAATATTATGGCCTTCTCTATTCTTTTTGTTTTTAATAGATCTCTTTACACTTGATATAAATAACAGGTTAAATAAAACTGTGGCAAGTGTGATGCTTCATTAAAAAAAATCTTTTTCACAGAATCCCAATGTAACTATAAAAAGGCTATTGTTTTGTTTAGCTTGAGAATATTAACTTAGTACCTGATAGAGGTTATCAATGCTTTTCTGGGAAACAATCATATATTTTTAATAAATTGTTATATTCTTTTGTTTAGAATTATTTCTAGCACTTACTAGATAGATATTTCATCAGTATCTGTTGAATAAGTGGATGCATAAAAAATGAGCAAATGTAAGACTGAACGTGGAGATTAGCCAGTTACTAGCCTAAAGAGGGAATTTTTATAAATAGGGAAATTCAGGGTATATTCAAACAGATTCTGGTAAAAATGGGAAGAATGTATTTTTTATTCTCATAACTTTAAACCACATGCATTACAGCAGAATGAAAACAATATGATTTATTGGCAGGTTTGTGCTTAACAATTGTTGAGCCTTGGGGTAGATAATGTAAATTAAATCTTTTCTCTTCCCTCAAAACTCTGAAGCCAGCTGCACTCTTTCCCCTGGAAGATCTCTTTTGATATTTGACATTGCACATGTGCTTCCAATGGCCTTGCTCACTGGCTTCATTGAATTCACTGCCAATCTATTTTTATTTTACAAATAGAAATATTCTTCCTTTAAGGTAAGTGGGAAGAATGGCAAGGCTTAAATTTGTAAAAAAAAATTTACATAGTTCAATTTTCCTATGTAATTTTCAACTTTATACTTTGCACTGCATTAATTTCAGAAGTAAATATTCTAATTTGGTAAGCCTAATTGAAGTTTCCCTATATACAGTAAGTTCAAAGAAAAACTGTCACGCTTCCATTATATTTAGCTGATGATTTTGCTACAATCACCAGCAAAATAATTAAAATTTAATGACCAAAATTCAGATGGAGTAAAGAGTGAGAGCTGAGTTAAGTCGCTTGATATTGATTGTTTCTACTGAGCAAAATCAGTAAATTTCTGCATAAACCTCTGTTGCAGTTCACCCAGGTTAACATAAAATTTATAATCTTGGAGGCAGAAATTGCTAGAAGCTGAAGAAAAATATACACATATAATCTAGGTTTGCACAAAACCTAAACTTTAATTAAATGTCTTCCTATTTATATCTTTCAGTGAAGAAAACAGAAATTACATCTAAGCAGTCTTGGGAAAAATATAATATATTTATAAAATGAATAGCATACACTCAAGTATGATTTTCTGTCTTACAAATTTTAATATATCTTTATTTTAAGAGAAAAATATAATGCTTTCTTGCAAGCAGCACTTCAGGTGCAATAAACTCAATGATTCTAGTTGTTCACTTTGTGAATACTTTACAGTTTTCAATTAATTGGTATCTTTTTTGTGTTTATTCAGTTTATCAAGGAGATACTTAGGAAAACTAATTTTATACCTTTGCATTTTTTTTTGTCTTTTTTTTTACTTTTTTAAAAAATATATATTTTATTGCACTTCAGGTTCTGGGGTACATGTGAAGAACATGCAGGATTGTTGCATAGGTACATATATGGCAATGTGGTTTGCTGTCTTCATCCCCATCACCTATATCTGGCATTTCTCCCTATGTTATCCCTCTCCAACTCCCTACCCCCTGCTGTCCCTCCCCTTGTCCCCCTGAACAGACCTCAGTGTGTGATACTCCCTCCCTGTGTCCCTGTGTTCTCATTGTTCAACACCAGCCTATCAGTGAGAACATGCAGTGTTGATTTTCTGTTCTTGTGTCAGTTTGCCGAGAATGATGGTTTCCAGCTTCATCCATGTCCCTACAAAGGACATGAACTCATCGTTTTTTTATGGCTGCATAGTATTCCATGGTATATATGTGCCATATTTTCTTTGACCAGTCTATCATCGATGGGCATTTGGGTTGGTCCCAAGTCTTTGTTATTGTAAACAGTGCCACAGTGAACATGCATGTGCATGTGTCTTTATAATAGAATGATTTATAATCCTTTGGATATACATCCAGTAATGGAATTGCTGGGTCAAATGAGATTTCTATTTCTAGATCCTTGAGGAATCGCCCCCCTGTCTTCCACAATGGTTGAACTAATTTACACTCCCAACAGTGTAAAAGTGTTCCTATTTCTCCACATCCTCTCCAGCATCTGTTGTCTCCAGATTTTTTAATGATTGCCATTCTAACTGGCATGAGATGGTAGCTCAATGTGGTTTTGATTTGCATTTCTCTAATGACCAGTGATGATGAGTATTTTTTCATATGTTTGTTGGCCTCATATATGTCTTCTTTTGAAAAGTGTCTGTTCATATCCTTCACCCAATTTGGAATGTGTTTGTTTGTTTTTTTCCTGTAAATCTGTTTTAGTTCTTTGTAGATTCTAGATATAAGTCCTTTGTCAGATGGGTAGATTGCAAAAATTTTTTCCCATTCTATTGGTTGCTGGTTCACTCTAACGACTGTTTCTTTTGCTGTGCAGAAGCTCTGGAGTTTAATTAGATCCCATTTGTCTATTTTGGCTTTTGTTGCCAATACTTTTGGTGTTTTAGTCATGAAGTCCTTTCCTATGCCTATGTCCTGAATGGTTTTGCCTAGATTTTCTTCTAGGGTTTTTATGTAGGGTTTTAGGGTTTTATGGTGTTAGGTCTTATGTTTAAGTCTTTAATCTATCTGGAGTTAATTTTAGGGTAAGATGTCAGGAAGGGGTCCAGTTTGTGCTTTCTGCACATGGCTAGCCAGTTTTCCCAATATTGTTTATTAAAAAGGGAATTATTTCCCCATTGCTTGCTTTTGTGAGGTTTGTCAAAGATCAGATGGTTGTAGATGTGTAGCATTGCCTCTGAGGCCTCTGTTCTGTTCCATTGGTTTATATCTCTGTTTTGGTACCAGTACCATGCTGTTTTGATTACTATAGCCTTGTAGTATAGTTCGAAGTTAGGTAGCGTGATGCTTCCAACTTTGTTCTTTTTGCTTAGAATTGACTTGGCTATGTGGGCTCTCTTTTGGTTCCATATGAAGTTTGAGGTGGTTTTTTCCAGTTCTGTGAAGAAGGTCATAGGTAGCTTGATGGGGATATCATTGAATCTATAAATTACTTTGGGCAGGATGGCCATTTTTATGATACTGATTATTCCTAATCATGAGCATGGAATGTTTTTCCATCTGTTTCCTCTCTTATTTCCTTGAGCAGTGGTTTGTAGTTCTCCTTGAAGAGGTCCTTTGCATCCTTTGTTACTTGTATTCCTAGGTATTTTATTCTCTTTGTAGCAATCATGAATGGTAGTTTGTTTTTGATCTGGCTCTTAACAGACTTAAAAAGTCTGTTATTGGCATATAAGAATGCTTGTGATTTCTGCACATTGATTTTGTAGGCTGAGACTTTGCTGAAGTTACTTATCAGATTCAGGAGATTTTGGGGTCTTCTAAATATACAATCATGTTATCTGCAAATAGAGACAATTTGACTTCCTCCTTTCCTAATTGAATACCCTTTATTTCTCTTTCTTGCCTAATTGCTCTGGCTAGAACTTCCAATACTATATTGAATAGGAGTGGTGAGAGAAGGCATCCTTGTCTAGTGCCAAATTTCAAAGGGAATACTTCCAGTTTTTGCCCATTAAGTATGATATTGGCTGTGGGTTTGTCATAAATAGCTTTTATTATTTTGAGATATGTTCCATCAGTACCTAGTTTGTTGAGAGTTTTTATCATAAAGCACTGTTGAATTTTGTCAAAGGCCTTGTCTGCATCTATTCTCATAATCATGTGGTTTTTGTCTTTGCTTCTGTTTATGTGGTGGATTATGTTTATAGACTTGTGTATGTTGAACCAGCCTTGCATCCCTGGGATGAAGCCTACTTGATCATGATGGATAAGCTTTTTGATGTGCTGTTGCAATCTGTTTGCCAGTATTTTATTGAAGATTTTTGCATCTATGTTCATCATGGATATTAGCCTGAAGTTTTCTTTTCTTGTTGAGTCTCTGCTGGGTTTTCATACCAGGATGATGTTGGTCTCATAAAATGATTTGGGAAGGATTTCCTGTTTTTTGGGTTGTTTGGAATAGTTTCAGAAGGAGTGGTACCAGCTCCTCTTTGTATGTCTGGTAGAATTCAGCTGTGAACCCATCTGGACCTGGGCTTTTTTTGGTTGGTAGGCTATTAATTGCTGCCTCAGCTTCAGCCCTTGTTATCAGTCTGTTCAGGGTTTTGACTTCTTCCTGGTTTATTCTTGGAGGATGCAAGTGTCCAGAAATTTATCCATTTCTTCCAGGTTTACTGGTTTATGTGCATAGAGTTGTTTGTAGTAATTTCTGATGGTGGTTTGTATTTCTGTGGAATCTATGGTGATATCCCCTTTATCATTTTTTATTGCATCTGTTTGATTCTTCTCCATTTTCTTTTTTATTTATCTGGCTAGTGGTCTATTTTTTTTTTAATCTTTTCAAAAAACCAGCTCCTAGATTTATTGACTTTTTGAAGAGTTTTTTTGTGTCTCTATCTCCTTCAGTTCTGCTCTGATCTTAGTTATTTCTTGTCTTCTGCTAGCTTTTGAATTTTTTTGATCTTGCTCCTCTAGCTCTTTCAATTTTGACAATAGGGTGTCAATTTTAGATCTTTCCTTGCTTCTCATGTGGGCATTTATTGCCATAAATTTTCCTCTAGACACTGTTTTAAATGTGTCCCAAAGATTCTGGTATGTTGTATATTCATTCTCGTTAGCTTCAAAGAACATCTTTATTTCTGCCTTCATTTTGCTGTTTATCCAGTCAACATTCAAGAGCCAGGTGTTCAGTTTCCATGAAGTTGTGTGGTTCTGAGTTAGTTTCTGAATTCTGAGTTCTAATTTGAACAGTCTCTCAGACCTTTGCATTTTCTTACTTAACCAGAATGTGTTAGTTAATCCCACTCATGTATTCATGACCCGTCATTCCCCATTTTCATGGAGGAAGGCTGAGGCAGAGCCAAGCATTCCGTTTGATCCAGATCCACTTTTTGCTGATAGCTATAAATCCACATGTTGACCACTGCCTAGGGGAGCAAAAGAGAGGGTTCTGATATCCCTCATGCAATATTCAGATGTATTGATGAACTGGTAATTTACCTAGATGGGAAAATCATAAGGAGTATGAGCATATACAAAGTATTTACTGTGTACATTGTGAGTCATTTTACATATATGGTGTCCTTTGGAATTAAACTCCAAAATCTTATCCCATTCTACACATCAGTCGGGGTGCTGGCAAGAAATAGATGGCACATTCATTCTGGATCAGTTGAGGAAAGTTTAGTACAGGGACTAAGCCCTGTAGGCAGAAGTTGGGAAAAACAATTGGTACTGTACACAGGGTACAAAACCCTGGGGTTAGCGTAGGTGGTAGGCCGTTCCCACACCAAATCTGTGGGTGTCATAGAAGAGTAGAGCTAAACGTAGTGACTTAAGCTAAACATTAGAGTAAACATCTTCACTT
This sequence comes from Plecturocebus donacophilus, assembly GCA_004027715.1. Lineage (NCBI taxonomy): Eukaryota > Metazoa > Chordata > Mammalia > Primates > Pitheciidae > Plecturocebus > Plecturocebus donacophilus. Next base: position 22,509 of record PVKP010028175.1, on the reverse strand, counting down.
TCTGTCAGGCTTCTGAGCTCCTACTTGTAACCTATTGATATAGTTTGGATGTGTGTCCCCACCCAAATCTCATATTGAATTGTAATCCCCAGTATTGGAGATGGGGCGTGGTTGGATCATGGGGGAGGATTTCTCATTAATGGTTTAGTACCATCCCCTTGATTCTCTACTTGTGATAGTGATTGAGTTCTCATGAGATCTAGTTGTTTAAAAGTGTGTCACACCAGGTGGGCACAGTGGTTTATGCCTGTAATCCCAGCACTTTGGGAGGCCAAGGTAGGCGGATCACTTGGGGCCAGGAGTTCAAGATCAGACTGGCCAACATAGTGAAAGCCTGTCTCTACTAAAAATACAAAAATTAACTGGAAGTGGTGGCAGGCGCCTATAATCCCAGCTACTCAGGGGGCTGAGGTGGGGGAGTCACTTGAACACAGGAGTCAGAGGTTGCAGTGAGCTGAGATCATGCCACTACACTCCAGCCTGGGTGACACAGAGAGACTCCACCTCAAAAGAAAAGAAGAGAAGAGAGAAAAGGAAAGGAAAGGAAAGAAAAGAAAAGAAAAAGAAAAGAAAAGTGCATGATGCTTCTCCTCTTGATCGCTCATGCTGTCACCATGTGATGTGCCTGCTCTGCCTGTTTGCCTTCTGCCATGACTGGAAGCTTCCTGAGGCCTCCTCAGAAGCAGATGCTGCTATGCTTCCTGTACAGCCTGCAGGACTGGGAGCCAATTAAACATCTTTTCTTTATAAATTACCCAGTGTCAGATATTTCTTTATAGCAATGCAGGAATAGCCTAGCATACCTATATTGGCTGAACCCAAGTGAAAAGTATCCTTTCATTGGAGTGAAAGTCAGCCTCCTGGTCACAAAGTAGGAAGGAGAAGCGTGGAGAGAGGATTTGGAGTGGGAAATAGAGGACATCCACATAGTCCCCAAGCTTTTCAAGCACAGTCTAAATCCAGCCCAGTCTCCGCTGCCTAGGCTGAGAGCCTGGGCCACCTCACCCACTATTTGTTCTGTCATTTATTTTGCTCTGGCGTTTTGTATTTTTTTAAAAGTCAAGTTCCTACAACCCCTGGGACCTTTGTACCTTATGATACACCAGCCTAACATGCTCTCTTTTAGAGTCTAGGCTTGGCTGGCTTCCACAAACCATTTATCTCGTATCAAGTGCCACTTTCTTTAGATGTCATCTCTGACCTGCCATCTACAATGCCTTCCTCACTCAGTCACTTGTTTTACACATCATTACTTTTATTTTATTCATAACACATACCCTATCATGAAAATTATCTTGTTTCCTTCTTTGTTAATTAGAATCTAAGTTTACAGGTCAAGGACTTGTGTTCCTTTTGATCACAGTATTTCCAGTGCTTAGAGCAACTTCTGGCATATAGAATCAACTCACTTATTTTTAAATTATCTTATGAATAATTAAGTCTATGTGTGGGGACAAGAGTGACTCAGTTTAAGATGAAAATCCATCATGTGACTCCTGACTAACCCCAAGCTCAAGAATGCTTCCAAAATGTCTAGTTAAATGTCTAGTTACTCTTTGTATAGAAATACCTATTCACTGTAAGTTTTGCCTTTCCTCCAGAACAACCTTTGATGTTGAATACATTGTAAGCTATGATGCCCATAGCAGTTACTAACACATTCCTTCCAGAGCACATATACTCTTTCCTTGAGATATAAGCCCTGAGTCTGGGGGCTTTCAATGCAGAGATATACCTGTTTTGTGGCTACCCAAGACCACACTTCTGTCTGTAAGATTCCCTAATAAATCAGCATTTACTAACAAACTAGATTTATTTGCCTCATTCTCTGGTTTCTCAGCTCCTTAGGCATTTGAGGGTCACTTTTCTTATATGACCCTCACACATAACATCACATAGTAATGTTTATGATTCTACAGATGAACACATGAGACATAAGTGTCTAAGACTATATAATAGCTAATAAGTGATTGGACTAAAACACAAGCATCGACATCCTGAACTGTAAGGTAAGAGACCTGAACCACTAAGTTATACTGCCTCTTAAAAATGAGGCAGGAAAGATATTGGATATTGTCTTTGTTCATAGCTTGTCAGAATCAATGAAGCTTTAAAGGATGACTAACTTGTAAACTAGGAGGCTAGTTTAGCGATGTAGAAGAATCTGAGTCAATGATAGCAGCAGAGTGGAGGGGAGAATGTAGGATCCTTAACTCTGGGTTATGTAAATCTATATCATGGTAGTTTCAGAATATGCCTTTGGATTGTAAACATTTTCCAATCTACCATATTTTATACAGAAAGCAACTTCTGCTCTGCATTGCTTTTCATGATAGTTGGGCAAAAACAGAAACAGCTTGTTTGCCAAAATGTTAGCTGTTTTGACTTTTAAAAAATGTAAATTCAGCCCTTGTTGAAAAGAAAAGGTACAGTTTTTATCCTCTCAACTTCATATTTCAGTTAAGCTCCTTTCTCCCCTTCTTCTCTTGCTTTTTGAATCAGATCCAGGTGGAATTTGGAGGGTAATGTCACCTCTAATTGAAAATGAACATTTCTTTTGTATTTACATAACAATTTCCTCTATTCTTCCCTGGCTTTTGTTACACAAAATGAAAACAAAAGCTGATGAAGATGTTGGCCTGAGTGGTGGAAGTGGGAGGTAGTAGGAATGAGAAGAGGAGAGGCAGAAAGCAAAATATGTTTTAAGCATTCACCATGGTATTGTTTCCACAATTTCTTTTTCTGTATAATTCTTTCGGGAGCAACCCTTCTGCTGGATGCCCTTTCTTTCTACACAGTATACATTTTCCATTCACATCCACTGCTCCTTGTTGTATAAAAAACTATGTGACTGCATAGTATTCCATGGTGTATATGTGCCACATTATTTTGTCCAGTCTATCATCAACGGGCATTTGGATGTACCTATGCAATAGTCCTGCAGGATGCAGGAGGTGCACACGTACCCCGGAGCCCGAATACAATAAAACAAAACAAAACAAAACAAAAAACAAAACAAACGTATGTGCAGAGTGGGAGATAGACACTACCTTAATTATTGGAATTTCTCATCTTGACATTTCCTCCTACAATTTACAAATTTGTTTTTGGTTGGGAGTGGGAGATAAAGCATTTGTCTCTATAATTATTCCATTTTATTTATTTTTGCCTCCCAAGCTTTCAAGCCTATCCTACTTACTGGGGTTGTATTTTTGTGTGAACTATTATATTTCCAAGTTAGGCTACAGATCAATAGATGTTTTCATGCTCAATGGTTGATGTAAAGACACCAAGTTGTCCAAAACCCTGTCCTAAAAGTTCATTCTGTTGAGGGTTCTAAACATCTGCCTAGAGAACCACAATTTTCACCCAGTGGTTGACCATTTTTGTAATGAACATGATCCTAGTTCAAGATCTCAGCATCTCTTTACTTGTTTCTTAGATCATTAAATGTAGAATAGTTGAGATAACATATTTATTGTTTCAAACATCAGAGAGATGTAGAAAAGAATATTTAACCAAAATATAAGACAGCTTGAAATAAACCCGTTAAGTTTTTAGATGTAAATAAATAAAACTTCATCTCTGAAAGGAAGATGCAGAGAAGATTCTTTTTATGTCACTGAAGCATCATTACTTATAACTATAATTTTTAAAAGGTTAATGACCTTACATTTTTCTGGTCATATAGTAAATATAGCTCCTTGTAGTCCTGTTTTAGTGAAGTGAAATCTGACATGCAGCAAATTACTGTCAATCGTGACTTTAGGAGTAGGCTAATGCTAGCTACCTTGAATTGAGATGAGCATAAGTGGTCCATTTCTTTGATTGGTTGCTATGTTTTTGTAAAACTCCAAGTTGGAATGAAAATTAAATAAGGAAATAATGAATTTAGAAGTTTAAGGAAAGCTTCACTGCTTACATGTCATCTCAAATGAGAGTCAAAGGGGATTTGGGAAAATGATTTACCATGAAGAGCTTTACATATTTAAGGCATTGTTGTTACCAGGCTGACTGAGTCATTCATTTCTGGGTTGTGTGACTAGAGTCAGTCTATTGAGTTTGCAGAGATAGCAATTGAGATTTGTGATAGTTTGGTATTGGCCTAACTGGTTGGATGCCTTTTTGAGGTTACGTTTGCCACATACCCTTTGTTTCTTCTGCACTTGAAATAGTCCATGTGGCTAATAGGATAGAACATTCTATGCCTCCTTCATGATTCAGTGGGGCCCAGAGATAGGACTTCAGTTGGCTACTAGCTCATGACTTTTCCAGCAAGTATTGTTCACAAGCTTGAATTGGGTACTATTGTTCAAAAGGGAAAGTGCACAGTTCAAATCAAGAATCATCTCTACTTTCTAGTGGGTTTTAAAGTTCGTCTGCTTAAGGTGTTTGAGGCTGTGTAGAGGCTGCTGACCCATTTGAAATGTTGAAATGTCCATAGTTCAACATTGGCATATGACATACAGTCAATATAATCTTAATTGAACTTGATTGGATTTGTGAATACACATTCATTTTTTTAAGTCAGGTAGTAGTAAGTTTATGAATAAAGACAATAAATCAGAGGTGAGAATTAAAGTATAACATAGAAGATGTTATCATGGGAGCAGTAGGAGCAGACAAATTTAGCAGAAGTTGTATCTGCCTACTTTTTGATTGTTAGAGCCTGAGTCTAAGGAAGAGTTGTTAGTGTTGAGTAGACAGGTCACACTTGCTTTCTGCTCAGCTCTGTTTCCCTTTCTATCATTTCTATTCTTGAAGCCCCTCAGAATCCCAGCTACTTGCAAGGCTGAGGCAAGTGGATCACTTGAGCTCAGAAGTTTGAGGCATTGAATATATTTTGTAGGAAAAAATACTAATCTAGCCATTATCCTAAGGGAGACAGAGAACCCTTAACACATCAGCATAAATGTGACATGATGGGATTGATGTGGGGTTTGGGGAGCGGTCCACCACTCAAGCATAAATGCAGGTTTTCAGTTGTAGACATTGTTAAAAGTTACCTTTTTGATGAGAAAAAAAAAAGAATTTGAAGCAGGCTGTACCAGGGTCCGTAACTGGGAAATACAGGAGAATGGTGTCTAAGAAGATGGTGTTTATTTATTTCACCCTCACTGACATTGGGATTCCTTAATAAACAAAGCAGACACAAAAGAATGTGCACAAGAAGCTCTCATTCCATAACCCCACCTGGAAAAGTGCCACCGGTTACCACAATGTCTCAGGAAAAGTGGGTTTTCAAACTCCCTGACCGTAACTTCTTTTCTCTGATGCAACCTTCTTGTCTTCAATTCTTCAAACAACAGAATACCAGGGGCACACTGTGACCTTTTGCCCTGTCTTCCCCACCTTGCTTGCTTATTTGTTTGCTTTTGTTCTCACTCTCTTCAACTTCTTTAAATTTTTATTTATTTATTTTGTACTGTTACTCTTTTCTTCTACCCAGGGTTTCCATTTGGCCAGAAGGTCTTGTCAATCCATGCCTATCTTTCATGGTTCTTATTCCTCTGAATGCAATTTACAAGAGACTGTGCTCTACTTTAGATTCTAATCCCTCTATCTCACTCTTTGGATGACCTCCTTAAATGAGAGGAAGTGCTTGTGTACTGAAGAACTGAGTAGATCGACTATGCCAAGAGTTGGTGGGTATGTTTTGGTCTCAGAGTGGAAATCTAAGAACTGTAACTGAAATTTTTATATTGGAATATTCTTAGCCATGTAACCCATGACTTTTCTTATAGTTTTTCTTTCTCTTTTCTTTGTTTCTGTTCCCATTATGCTTGTACCTTTTTCTCAGTCATCTCTTTGACACATTGACTTTTTCTTGAAAAATTTTAATCCCAGTTTTGTACCTAGTAATACTGATATTAATATATTGGCCTTGGAATGTTATTATCATAATAGTGATAATTAATAATAGCAATAATGACTAACATTTATTGAACATTTAGTATGTGGCAAACATTATTTTTAGGATTTTACTTACATTGTCATTTAACTCTCAAACAACACTTTAAACTAGGAACCCTCATTATCCTCATTTTGCAAGTTAAGAAACTGAGTCAGAGAGGTTAATGTACTTGCTTCAAATATAGTTGGTAAGTGACAGAGAAGATTCCAAGATTTGTGTAAATTTAGAGCTTATATTTTTCACTGTGATACTGCATTGCCTGGCCTATTAATGGAGTATTTATAACCATACCATGATTGCTGTCCTAAGGTTACAGAGAAAAGTAAAAGTGTGAACTACTTATTTCTCTTTTTATTTTATTATATTTTTATGTGCTGAATTAAAAATTGTCTGATAGAGATGAGCTAAAAAAAAAAAGGGGAGATGAGAATCCCCACACATGGCTTCAGCCTCACCAGGGTGGGATTGGGAAGAGACTAGGCAGGACCACAAGCCAGGGAAATACTTGGTCAGTCATGGCTGTGGGAGTGTATTGATTTTGCCTCTGGGACCCACAACCTGGCAGTCTCTACAAAGTCTTCAGAGAAGCACACAGCCTGATGTGTGCTGCTGCCTGCTCAGACTCCTTACTTCTTCAGAAAGAAAATGGGACTAAATGATTCTTGCTTAAACTCACATTTGTAACCCAGCTGAATAAAATGATGATTGAGGTAAAGGCTTAATCTGATAAATCCCAATGGGAAAAGTAGCCCAGACTGAGTATATGATTCATTGAGAGCTCTTAAAATTCCCAGATGCTATTTCTCAACAATTATCATATTATTATATAATGAGGAAGATAAACTTCTCAATGACGAGGATATCATGATGTATGGTTATCGGAAACTTAAATGCACAATCACTTTCGCATGTGCTGTATTCATATTTCTACAAGTTGTCTTTCAACTCTACATTAATTATGGTGAAATATATTTTTTTGGGGGAAGATACAGCAGATGTGATGTTTTTTTAGTCTTTGATTTCTGTCTTCAGAGTCCACAGCTTTGATGCATTCTTGAAACAACTCTAATAAAGCAATATGTTTTATTCCTTGTTTAATAAAATGAAGCCAGCAGGATGTCTTAATTTCAGAAGTGTTTGATAAAGTATCCCTCTCACTGAGCAGAGAGAAAAAGCAATGGTTTTTTTTTGTTTCATTTTATGAGCTCTAGGATGCAAAATTCCTAATTCACATAATTCATTGTTCTTTATGTGACTTTCTCACAACATCCTGTTTTCTCTCTTCTAGTTCTTTTGAATAATTCTCACAGTTCTTGGTGAGCTGCTAATCAGTTTAGCCTGTGAAATCTAGGATGGAACAAAGTACATTCCTGGTGCAGGGAGATGAGTCTTTTATTTTTAAGTAATACAGCATGGCTATTTGACATCCTTTATCATTTAATGACAACGGAGATTTAATAAAATTCTAGGTAAGTGATAACTTGTCTTTGTCTTCTTAAATTAACATTAATTAACATAAATTAATATATACTACATACTGAAATATAAATCCTTTTCAGTTTACAAGTGTAAGTTTTACTCTTAGGCTTTTTATTAACATATGTGAGGCACTATTAGAGATAGCTTAGTCTTGACTTGGCAAACACCCATTGCAATATTTGGGTAATACCTTGCAGGATGTTATAATACCTAATCATGAGTAAATGATAGTGGAAACATTTTGTCTTCACTTATGTAGTTTCTGTAATTACCTATAGCATTTGAATCCATGTTCATGTTCATCTACATTTCAGAATTTGCTTTCATTATTATAATTGATTGTGGAATAATTGCTATGGAATTAGATGGTAGTACAAATCAAATGGTAAATGGTTTTGAAATTATTTAAAAAGACAAATCTATGTGGCATTTTGCATAGACACCAAACTCTGTCATGTATTAGCCTTCAGGGAAATGGTTGTATTGAAGATGAAGGCTAATACATGACATGTTTAGTGTTGAAATATGAGGAGTATTCTTTTTTATTTTTTTCTTTTGAGTCAGAGTCTCAGTCTGCCACCCAGGCTGAAGTGCAGTGGTGCGATTTCAGCTCACTGCAAACTCTGCCTCCCGGGTTCAAGCTATTCTCCTGCCTCAGCCTCCCAAGTAGCTAGGATTACAGGCTTCTGCCACTATGCCCAGCTAATTTTTTGTGTTTTTAGTAGAGATGGGGTTTCACCATGTTGGTCAGGCTGTTCTTGAACTCCTGACCTCATGATTTGCCCACCTCGGCCTCCCAAAGTGCTGGGATTATATGCATGATCCACTGCACGTGGCCAGGAGTATTTTTAGAGTAATTCTGAGAAAAACTTATGTTACATTTTTACATATCATAGGAAGCTCTCTTATCCTGTATTATTTTAATGATACCTGATTTTCAGATCTCAGTTTCCTTCTTTTTTGGCTTTATGGTGGGAGTTCACCAGTTATGATGAGACAATACTTTTTGTCCTTGGTAAGCAGTGTTGCAGTTTGAGCAGTCATGCTTTATGAAATAACAAATCAAATCAAATCAATCAAACATTATGATCAAGAAAATAACAATAAAATGAGTTTGTTAAACAAGTTTATTTGAAATGAGAAACAAGTATTTTTATAGTTCATCTTTTTCATATGGCTTTGACAAACCTGACAAAAACAAGCAATGGGGAAAGGATACCCTGTTTAATAAATGGTGTTGGGAAAATTGGCTAGCCATGTGCAGAAAGCAGAAACTGGACCCCTTTCTGAAAACTTACCCTAAAATTAACTCCTGGTGGATTAAAGACATAAATACAAGACTTAACAACATAAAACCCTAGAAGAAAACCTAGGCAAAACCATTCAGGACATAGGCATAGGTGAGGACTTCATGACTAAAACACCAAAAGCAATGGCAACAAAAGCCAAAATAGGCAAATGGGATCTAATTAAACTTCAGAGCTTCTGTACAGCAAAAGAAACAATCATTAGAGTGAACTGGCAACCAACAGAATGGGAAAAAATTTTTGCATTCTACCCATCTGACAAAGGGTTAATATCCAGAATCTACAAAGAACTAAAACAAATTTACAGGAAAAAAAAACAACAACAAGCAAATCCATCCAGTGATTGAAAAGTGAGTGAAAGATATGAACAGACACTTTTCAAAAGAAGACATACATGAGGCCAACAAACATATGAAAAAATGCTCATCATCATTGGTCATTCGAGAATTGCAAATCAAAACCACATTGAGATACCACCTTACGCCAGTTAGAATGGTGATCATTAAAAAATCTGGAGACAGATGCCAGAGAGGATGTGGAGAAATAGGAACACTCTTACACTGTTGGTGGGAGTGTAAATTAGTTCAACCATTGTGGAAGACAGTGTGGTGATTCCTCGAGGATCTAGAAATAGAAATTCCATTTGACCCAGCAATCCCATTACTGGATGTATACCCAAAGGATTATAAATCATTCTATTATAAAGGCACATGCACATGCATGTTCACTGTGGCACTGTTTACAATAGCAAAGACTTAGAACGAACCCAAATGTCCATCAATGATAGACTGGACAAAGAAAATGTGGCACATATACACCGTGGAATATGATGCAGCCATAAAAAACGAGTTTGTATCCTTTGTAGGGACATGGGTGAAGCTGGAAACCATCATCCTCAGCAAACTGACACAAGAACAGAAAATCAAACACTGAATGTTCTCACTCATAGGCAGGTGTTGAACAATGAGAACACGTGGGCACAGAGAGGGGAGCATCACACACTAGGGTCTGTTGCGGGGTGCTAGGGGAAGGATAGTGGGAGGGAGTATGGGAATGGATAATGGGGGGAGAAATGTCAGGTATAGGTGATAAGGGGATGGTGGCAGCAAACCACCTTGCCATAAACATACCTATGCAACAATCTTGCATGATCTGCACATGTACTCCAGAATCTAAAGTACCATTAAAAAAAAAAAGGAAAAGTGTTCATATCCTTTGCCCACTTTTTAATGGGGTCATTTGTTTTTTTCTTGCAAATTTGTTTAAGTTCTTTGTAGATTCTGGATGGTAGCCCTTTGTCAGATGGGTAGATTACAAAATTTTTTTCTCATTCTGTTGACTGCTCATTCACTCTATTAATCCTTTCTTTTGCTGTGTAGAAGCTCTTAAGTTTAATTAGATCCCATTTGTCAATTTTTGCTTTTGTTGCCATTGCTTTTGGTGTTTTAGTCATGAAGTCCTTGCCCATGCCAATATCCTGAATGGTACTGCCTAGGTTTTCTTTTAGAGTTTTTATGGTGTTAGGCCTCATGTTTAAATCATTAATCCATCTAGAGTTAATTTTTATATAAGGTCTAAGGAAAAGATCCAGTTTCAGATTTCTGAATATGACTAGCCAGTTTTCCCAACACCATTTATTAAATAGGGAATCCTTTCTCCATTGCTTGTTTTTGTGAGGGTTGTCAAAGATCAGATGGTTGTAGATGTGTGGCATTCTTTCTGAGGCCTCTGTTCTGTTTCATTGGTCTATACCTCTGTTTTGGTACCAGGACCATGCTGTTTTGATTGCAGTAGCCTTGTAATATAGTTTGAAGTCAGATAGCGTGATGCCTCTAGTTTTTTTTTCTTTCTTTCTTAGGATTGTCTTGGCTATGCAGGCTCTTTTATGGTTCCATATGAAGTTTAAGGTGGTTTTTTTACAGTTCTGTGAAGAAAGGTATTGGTAACTTGATGGGAACTGCATTGAATGTATAAATTATTTGGGGCAGTATTGGCCATTATTTCTTGACATATTTTTTCTTATTCTTTCTCCTGTTTTCTTCTAGAATTCTTGTTAGACACATGTTTGAGCATTTGATATTATCCCATAGGTCACTAAGGAAGTGTTCATTATTTTTCATCCTGTTTTCTCTTTTTCACATTGTGTAATTTCTATTGATATGTCTGCAAGTTTAATTATTCTTCTTCTGTCATCCCCATTTGAATATTATGATGCTGCAGTAAATTTTTTTTTCAGATATTGTATATTTTGTTTATGGAATTTCTTTTGGAGTTTTAAAAATTGTTTTTATTTTTCTGGTACAATTTTCTATCCTTCATTTATTGCAAACATATTTTACTTCATTGAGGGAATTATAATAGCTACTTTAAAATTCTTGTCCACTAGTTCCAACATATGGGTCATTTTGAGATTGGAAACATTAGAAGTTTGTTTTGAGAATGTGTTCCATTTTCTTAGTTCTTCATAATTCTGAAAGATTATATATTGGGCATTTTGAGCGTAATAACAAATATTGGGTTCTGTTCTGTTTCTCTGATGAGTATTCTTCCCAATCCTTCTGAAGTTATTACATTGATTAGATTTGAACTGCAAACACTTGAGCAGCAGCCCTGGTCTCAGATAATATCTTCTGTCTGTAGTTGAGCTGCTTTGAGTCTGCTTTGCACAGTTTGGTTCACGAGTTGCCAGAGACTGCTGTGGTAGGCAAATGTGAGGATTCTCTTTCTGACTGTACCTTCTAAGATTCTACCACTCTGTCCCGCAGCTGTGCTTTCTTCAGATTCAGTGTTCTGCTTCTCCAGATCAGAACATACTTTTTTTTTTTTTTTCAGTAGTTTTCTCTGTTGTCCTGTGTTCCACAGGGACTGCATCTGGCAACAGCTGAAAAACTGCAAAAACTGTAAATCACTTTGTATATCTTCCCTTCTCTGACTCTTACTTCTCACCAAAATCTACCTGCTCTGCTTCAGATATGACAGTTTTCTTCTGGAAGTCTGCCAACTAGAATTTTACTCAGTACTCAAAGAGAAAAGACCAATCAGATGTATTCTTGACAAAAATTCTGATGAAGAAAATTTCTCGATTGTCAGTTTTAGGAAGGAGACTCTGCTTACTATTATTATTTATTTATTGAGTTGGAGCCTCAGTCACCCAGGCTGGAGTGCAATGGGGCCATCTCGGCTCACTGCAAGCTTCACCTCCGGTTCGAGTGATTCTCCTGCTTCAGATTCCAAAGTAGCTGGGATTCCAGGTCCATACCACCATGCCTGGCAAATTTTTGTATTTTTAGTAGAGATGGGGTTTCACTGTTTTGTTCAGGTGGGTTTCAAACTCCTGAGCTCAAATTATCCACCCTCTTTGGACTCCCAAAATGCTGAGATTACAGGTGTGTGCCACTGCGCCTGCCCAGGAAGGAAAGCTTTCTGTTTTTTTGAGACAGAGTCTTGCCCTGTTGCCCAGGTTGGAATGCAATGGTGCAATCTCTGCTCACTGCAACTTCCGCCTCCCAGGTTCAAGCAATTCTCTTGCCTCAGACTCCCAAGTAACTGAGATTACAGGCGTGCACCACCATGACTGGCTAATTTTTTGTATCTTTAGTAGAGGCGGAGTTTCACCACGTTGACCAGGCTGGTCTCCAACTCCTAACCTCGTGATCCATCCTCCTCGGCCTCTCAAAGTGCTGGGATTATAGGCATGAGCCACCATGTCCAGCCAGAAGGACACTCTTGATAACTCAATGAAATTTATTTTATTTTGCACTAATGAAATATTTCATATTGCCTGAGGGCAGTGGCTCACACCTGTAATCCCAGCACTTTGGAGGCCGAGAGGGGCAGATCACCTGAGGTCAGGAGTTTGAGACCAGCCTGGCCAACATGGTGAAACCCCATCTCTATTAAAAATGCAAAAATTAGCCAGGCGTGGTGGCAGGTGCCTGTAATCTCAGCTACTTGGGAGGCCGAGGCAGGAGAATTGCTTGAACCTGGGAGTGGGAGGTTGCAGTCAGCTGAGATCGTGCCACTGCACTGAAGCCTAGGCGACAGAGCAAGGCTCTGCCTCAAAGAAGTTAAAAAAAAATAGAAAAAGAAAGGAACTATTTAGTACTGTGACAGTGTTGGAGTCTGCATTAAATGATAATCTAATATAACTTTTACTGGAGTTAGGAACAGAACAACAGCCTATATTTACTACTATACTTATGCTAGTTCACTGTTTTGAAGAGATACAAATTGAGGCAGCATCTGCAAAATACATTCTCTTGCTCCGTTGCCCAGGCTGGAGGGCCGTGGAGTGATCTCCATTCACTGCAACCTCCGCCTCCCCCCGGGTTCAAGCGATTCTCCTGCCTCAGCTTCCAGAGTAGAGGGACCACAGGCACCTGACACCACACTTGGTTAATTTTTGTGTCTTTAGTAGAGACCAAGTTTCGACATGTTGTCCAGGCTGGTCTTAAACTCCTGACTTCAAGTGATCTGCCAGTCTTGGCCTCCCAAAATGCTGGGATTACAGGCAAGTGCTACCATACCCGGCTTGCACAGCGCAAAGTTTTTTTTTTTTTTTAATTTATGTTTTTCTATGTTACTATGTGATGATTCAGTCCTCCCAATGAAGTACTATGAAACTTAAATAATATGCCATGACATTTTCAGCAATCTGGCAAAAGAACAGAAAACCAAACACCACATATTCTCACTCATCAGTGGGTGTTGCACAATGAGAACACATGGACACAGGTAGGGGAACATCACATACCAGAGCCTGCCAAGGGGTAGGGGGCTAGGGGAGGAATAGCAGGGAGTGGGGGGTTTGGGGAGGGACAGCATTAGGAGAAATACCTAACGTAGATGATGGGGTGATGGATGCAGCAAACCACCATGGCACGTGTATACCTGTGTAACAAATCTGCCCAATCTGCACATGTACCCTAGAACTTAATAATAATAAAAAATAAAAAATATCCCCCAAAATAATGACATGACATAATGTGACCTTAATGTAGACTTTTACAATTGTAAATATAAACACAAAGTGACACATTAAAAGTGAGCAGTAGAAGTTTTTAAAAAAGATATCCATTCTGGGTCATCTAGAATATGTTTGTATTATGTACATATATGTATTGTATTATACATTTTGGGTATTCTAGATTTTTGTTGAAAAGAAAACAGTTTCAAAATGTTGTGAACTCAAAGTCCCATGAGATTACAAATCTGTCAGTCCTACTGGTCTAATGTTTCAAATTTGGAAAATTCAGATATACTGCTTTTGGTTAATTAAACACCATTTGAATAGTAGAGAAAGGGAAGAATGAGAGAAGAAAATGCATTAGGAGACTAGAGTAAAAAAGATTAGAAAGGTTGAGGAGATAAGTGAGAGAAATAGAAAGGCGGAAAAGATAGTCTTCAAAAATTAGAAAAGGGAAAGAAACCAGAGGAAAAAAACACACAAAAAAAGACAAAAATTCTTTGCTATAGGAAAAAAAAAAAAGGGGGGGGACAAAGGAGTTAATAGAGAGTGTAGAGGAAACAAAATGAAACAAGGATCGCTTGGCAGATGTGGGTGGAAGAGTGGGAGGGGAAAGAACAATTCTTATAACAACACTTGCTCCTCGTTTCTGTTTTCACAAACATAAGACACGGTGAGTAACTAAGAATTAGTCTCCCCAGTAATTTTTTTTATGTCCTTCCTGATTTTCAGCTTACCCTTTCTTCTCCTTTCTTCCCTTCTAACATCCAAGAGAGCTTCTCTGACCTTGTTTTCTAGTTTCTATTTTTTTTTCTCAGAGAAAGTGGGGATGAAATGTGGATGAACATAGAAACACAGCCCAGTCTCAAGGCTGTGGTGGATCCCAACTATATTGGCCTTTTTGTAGATTTCTCTTTCTGTTCTGCAGAGTGCAGCAGGAAAGTGATTTGATATTTACTGCTTAGCAAGCACTAAAATGTGATAACATGGTCTTTGAAAAGCATCTCTAGAAACCTGTGATTCAGGTTATTCCAGTAAGTACCTTTCTCCCAGTAGCGAATCATTTTTCCCATAGAGAGAAGCTGGTTAGTTGAGCAGAGAAGCATTAGAATAGTTGACGTAGAAGAGATGCTTGAGCTGATCAGTGCAAATGGAAATACTTTTATTTTAAAAATGTAGATACATAAAGGGAATGAATATATGTCTTGGGTACTTGCCTAAGAGAATATAAAATCAGTTGTTTTAATTGTGTGAATGATGCTTTAAAAATCTTATAGAATTACTTGGTTGATAGAAAATTCCACATTGCTCTAGAGCAAAATGTTGCAAATTTTTGTTCTGAAGACACCTTTGCAATCTTAAAGATTATTGTGTTCTACATGAACACAGGGAGGGGAGCATCACACCCTGGGGTCTGTTGGGGGTAATAGGGGAGGGACAGCGGGGGGAGCGGGGGGAGCGGGGGTAGTGGGGGGTAGGGAGGTCGGGGAGGGATAACATGGGGTGAAATGCCAGATAGAGGTGACAGGGGGTTGGAGGCAGCAAACCACATTGCCATGTATGTACCTATGCAACAAATCTGCATGTTCTACACATGTACCCCAGAACCTAAAGTATAATAAAAAAAAAAATATATATATATATAACTATTGTGTTCTGTAACAAGCTTTGTTGCCATGATATGGGTTGTCTCTGCAGGTACTTAACAAATGAGATGTTAAAACTGATAAATTAAAATATTAATTAATAATTTAAAATAAATCCATCACATTAATAAAAATGAAATATTTTCATTAAAAAACATTCAAAATGAATTAATTTTTTCAAGAAGAATGTAATTGTTTCACATTTTTGTAATCTCTTTAATGTTTGGCTAATTAGAAGGCAGTAGAATGATCATAGTAATATCTGTTTCTGTAATCAATCCCTTGCACTACCTTCTAGTTTTAGCATATGAAAAATTTAGCCTTACACAGATGAGTTTAGAAAAGGTGGAATTATTTTATTAGTCTTTTCAGATTATTGTTGATGTTTTTCTTGATATCCCATCAAAACTCAATGTCTTTAGTTTCTTAAAGGTTAGTTGTAACAGAATCTGGAATCAAGTCAGTAAACTTTGTATACTCTTGCCTTAAAGTGTATTGGTCTCTATTGCCCACTGAATGTGTCCTATACCCCATATGATTTTGTAAGATTATGCATTGATTATTAGATAATATTGGTTGCTGAGTTATGCAGACCTTCTGAATTTTGGTGTATCTTATTATACAATATAAAAATTATATTTATTCATATATAATCAATCTCATCAGAAAAGTAAGCATTGTGAGATAGTTAAACTCATTGCCATCTGGATGTAAGTTTTCCGAAATTCTAATTTTTGCTTAAAAATGGAATTTCATCATTGGTAACAAATACTGTCAGCATTTTTCCTTGAATTGACAGTATTACCTTGTTCATTTTAAAGAAAATGTCACTAAATCTCCAGTTATTAATAAATGTAGTTTTTCATCATTCTTTTAAGCAAAAATGGTATTTGAAAAGGAAGCTGGTTTACCTTGCACCTTAAACAACTGCCACCTTCTTTTCTTGATGGCAATTGTTTGACACCATCACACTCTAGTAAAAGTAGGAATGCTTTCTGTTTACTTCTCATTTATTACACAAAATATCTCAAAGGACCTCAACTCAAGGTTGAGACAAAATTTTCTACCACATCATCAACAATGTTCTTAAAACTGGCTTTTAAAATTTCTTTGAACTTAATATATTTTTGATGACATATACAATGAGTGTTACTACACTTACTGTTACTTCCTGGATTCATGGTAAGACAAAGCAGTTTTACGCACCATTGCTTTTGCACCATTAGTGCAAATGTCAACATAGTGAAAAAGGCAAATGATATATTAGTATTATTGTGAAAATAGTTTTAACTTCACTGACCCTCTAAAAGAATCTCAGGCAACCCCAGGGAGCCATAGAACAGTATAAAAACTTCTATTCTAAACCATGTAAACAACTATCAATATAAAGTTTAAGTTTTGTTTTATTTGCTTATGAGGCAGAGAGAAACTAGATGTTTCATAGAATTCTGAGATTTCTGTGCACACACAGTAAGAGGAGGAAGAGTAAGGATGTCTTTGATAATTAATTTCCCAACAATGACATCTATATCCAGGGAAATGTGATCATAAACACTTGGATAATAATGTCAGACATCAAATTATTATAATAGCACTGCCTTATTTGACTTATATTTTTGTAAAATTATCCACATTGATAAGAACTGGAAACTTAACTACTCTAAAAAACAAAATATTGGGTTAAAATGTGTATAAAGACAATACAAATACTAGTGGGAGAAACATAGTTTGAGTTTTTCCACATTCAAGCTGCTTTGTCAGCTGAGATCCCACAGCAAAAATGTCATGGAGAAGAATCCCCAGCTGACCGGTGATGAACGTGTCCCAGGTGTGATTATATGACATGGAGCCCCAAACAACCTGTATTAATAGCTGCATGAGGAATAAATAAATCTTTGTCATTTTAAGCCCCTCAAAAAATGCAAATAAATAATTTAAAAAGATATCAGCTATAAAAAGCATCTCCTCAAAAATGTAAACATTTTTTTCTGTCATTTACTCATATATCCTGAAATGTCTGATGAGAGTTTTCTGATAATCAGAGAATCATGGAATCTCAAGGTGGGAAGTAGCTCTCAAGGTTATCTTGTCCAAACAATGCTAAGTTGCTTAAGTCCCAGTATGTCTTCCCTTCCAAATGGTATTTCTTACTCATGTTCATTACCTTCTGCTATGATCACTTCACTACCAGTTTATTTCACAGTGAATGCATGGCTAATACTGCCATCACTGTCTTGTTCTAATGCTCATCGTGTATGTGGAAATATGTTGAACCATGATTTTCTTAGATGGGGTTGCTAAATCAGATTTCAAAAAGTCATTTATAAGAAGCTGTTTTCCTTGAACTCTCTTTAAGTGTCTTCACTGCCTCAATGAGTTTGGAGCTTGTCATCAGGCATTGCAAGTATATGGCTGGCCTAGAAAAACAGACTTTGATTTAAATTGCTTTAATAATAACAGTTCTTGCACAAAAGAGAGCATGTAATATTGTTCTTCCACTTAAGTCAGAGGAAATTTCACAGTCAGCATTGATGGTATTTTTCTGAGATCAGCTTTAAATTCATGACATTTCGGCAAGTGGAACAATATGATATTCACTGTTCTAGAAATATATACTAAGATGGATGTCACCAAACCACCAATATTCCCTCAAGTCGAAACCCTTTTTGACACTTTGTGTGAGACTGTCATTGTTATTTTCATCTTTTAGTCAAAGCTTTCACCCTCACTGAAACGAGTTATGAGTTTTCAAAGTTTAAAAAAACCCAAACCTCATAAAATATTTGCAGGTAATGTGCAGCAATAACAGTTTGAATTCTGATAAATAAATTATATTTTTCTTTAAAAATGAATTATTCTCACAGGAAAAAACATTGACTAAAGAGATGTCTCCCTATGGTGTGGATCCGAGAAATCATAACATACCAAGGTCCTAAAACCACCACAAGAAGAACTTAGAAATATTATAGTGAATTAAATATAAGCCTCTTCCAAACAGTCTGAAAAAGGAACACCATTTTCTCCAAAATAATCATACTCTGATCTGTTTATTGTTATAAAATGTGAATTAAAATTAAAGCAATACATATAATAAAACCTATTTTGATATATTAAAGATGCTATTATATGCAACTTACTTGTTTCTAGGTTTATTTAATGACAATTATCTTTCTTTTCTGTCTTCTTTGATGTCTTTCTTACGTCTCCACATCCATCCATTATGAAGACATCCAATGCCAAGTCTGAGATTCTGTGGGTCTTATTGGGATAAAGAATGAGTTAGTCAAGTAAATAACCATGCTGTCTTGCTTCTTCCACCCTGGAAGCTTATCTGGTTCTGGATTATCTTTGTGATTTCCTATCAAATTAGGACAGGTCATGGGAGTAAAATTACCTACAGAAGGGGCCGACAGGAGCCTCATAGCATTTTTATATTTCAAGAAATGTGTGGGAACTGGGTTCTGGATTTAGCCTTCTTCCTCAGCACAGGGCCACCTCCCACACAAGGAATTCAGGCTTTCTAGAAGACTTTGGACTAGGGTTGTCAGGTAAAATACAGGATCCCTAGTTAAATATGTATTATGGAAAAATAGGGAATACTTTTTTTCCTGTAGAAAGAATGTCCTAAATATCTCATGGGACTTACTTATCCTAAGTATTATTTGCTGTTTATCTGAAATTCAAACTTTACAGTGTATCCGCCTTCCTCACCTCACCCCTTGAATCTGGCTAGGCCATTCTGGGCTGAAGGTGTCTTAGTGCTGAAGAGCATCGTGGTACTGGAATAGGCTACCTGAGAAGGGCCATACAAACCAACAGGTATAGACACTGCCTTAGTGTTATGTAGGGATATGGAAAATGTACTATGTCGGTGACAGCTGAGGCCGGCTGTGGCCCACTGGCATTAAGTTCAAAATTAGCTCAAATATTTGAGTTTTATGCTGGAAACCACCTGAAACTTCACCCAAATTTAATTGTTTGTAATTGAAAAACAGATTATATATAATACTAAATACTTATTTGAAATGCAAGAATTACCTTATACTATACAACAGCTTTGGCTCAAGAGTTTAGACATTTGTGAATATGCTGGGGCTTGGTGGGAAGAACATGATGTGTAAAGTGAGAATAAGGTTTTGAAATTTAACAGGCAAGCATCTTAGTACTTCTGAGTCTTGCATTTCACATCTATGAAGTGAGGGTAGTTTAAATCATAGAATGGTGTTGAGAATTGAACAATCTAGTTGAGAAACTTGTTTGGTGCCTTCTTTCTCCTTATTGTTAGAAACTTTGATGTTAGGTATCCAAGTCTTGTTGATTCAAGTTAGCCACACAGAAATTTAGACTGCTAAGGATCTACCCTCTTCTATCTTTTTTCTGCAACTCCTCAGAAAAACTGACTGCAAGTTAACTTTTACCTTAAAACCATTTTAGTATTGTTAAAATCTGACTGCTTTGTGGGTGTGGGTTGCTTGGTGTTATCATGTCTCAGGAGTTGTGTCGAAGTTGATGATTTGGGGAAATGGCTTTTTGACACTCAAGAACATCAGTGAAGCCATTTAATGATGTGAAATAGCTGACAGTCATTTTTAATTAATGTGAAAGGGTTATTCTACTTATAAAAATGCTTTGTGTGTCATTGACCCCATAATTCAGCATTTCTGAGATTAGGACATGCTTATTATTTTATGTGACTTTTACCTTCTCATTAACATGTGATGGAAGAAGATTGTGTATAGTTGCTGTAGGGTAGTGGTTTGTGTTAATAGGATTTATTATTATTCGTATGTGGTAATGTTAACAGATCAGTAGACAACTGCCATTGGAAGGATAGTTTGTTATACCTGAAGATCCTCAAACCAGGGGACACCGTCTACCATGAAGGACCACACAAGGAGGTATCAGGGTGGGCACAGGTGAAATAAGTCTTTATTATGCTTTCTGTGGGAAGGAATGGGTGAGGCAGAATAATCAGGTTTATGATTGTTTAGGCTGAATATTTTCAGTGGGGCTCTGGGGCACAGGAGTTTGCCCTAGTTGTCTGGTACCTGCCCCTGGAGTGATTTGGTTTCCATTTAAAAATTGTGCTCATTTTTCAAAGGTGAGTTGTTTACCATGTCCAGGAATTAGCTAATCCTGGAAGGAGCGGTGCTTTTTGGGTCAGCAAGGCAATCAGATATAAAAACATCAGAAAACAAAAGAAATGGTTAATTGATGAAGAGAATGTGGACATCGAAATTATAGCTAAATATCTTGGTTTTGCTAGATTTTTGAAAATGCTTTTTAAAGAGATCTTATTTTTAGAGATAAATACTGAAATATTTATAAATGTCTGTGATTTGCTTTGAAATAATATGGAGTGGAGTGGGGAGTAGGCATGGAAAATGCTTTTACATTCCATTGTGTTCTAAAAATAATTAAGATGACTATCTGTCATCTATGGTTTCACAATCTTCTGACAATTACATAAGTTTTATGAGTCTCATTTCCTCCACCCCTCAGATGAGAATAACAGTATTTTTCCTCACGTATAATGTATGAGAGGAGACTAAAATGTGGACAACATTGATATTACTAATGAGTGATCTTTGGCAATGTGTTGTGTCTTGATATCTGATATGTCTGTGTTTAGTTATAAATGGATGCTGTTCACAAACAAGAAACTGGTTCAACAGATCCAACTCAGAAACAGTACTGCAGTCTGGGTCATTGATAACGTCATTATGTATTTTCACTTTTATTTTCTTTCTATGGGTGATGATTTCTTTCTTTTTAATTAAAAGTTCAACTAGTTCAGTTAGAATACAAGTAGTAATTTCAAACTCTTTGCTCTCTTTGAAAGCTTATGAATATGGATTTTTGATCATCACTTTTTTTATGAGAAGCTATATACAGATACTAATGTGTGATAGTATTATTGAGATAGAGAGTCACATAGAAAAAACTCTGTTTCTTGAAAAGGAAATATCATAATAGAAAAATACCCATGAGGGAAGAAAAACAACAAATATAAGTGTAAAACATTTTCTGAGGATCAGCAGGGGGCGCTAAGATTCCACAGGAAAAACCAATCCCTGTAACATTCATAAAGTTTTTTTTTTTTGCTTTAACTCCAGATTGATAACACCATAAACTCTATGCTGTTTTATCTTTATTATAGTGGATAGTGTATCTTTTCTTTTTAACCCTCAAAACGTAGGTGCACTTAACACATGTTTTCATCTACCAATTAAAAAAACTTCTGATTTTCCTTATCTGCATTCTGGTTTGCTTCTCATTCAGCATTCAAATCCAATGCTATTTTCCTCCTTTTGACAAACATAGCGTAATTAGAATTTTTCACAGACAAGTGATTACCTAATAAATGACCTTCTGCAGGCAGCTCTATTAAAATGGAGCAAAAACGATGTTTACTACAAGCAGTGGCCAAGAAGGAAGGCGCAGGGACAAAACAAGCTCTGCATAACCAAAAGCTTCTTCAGCTCTAAGAATAATGAAGGCATTTACTGAACTAGCAGATCTGTATTAAAAATAATTATAAGCCAGACAGAACACTAAACTATAAACACAAATTATGATAGGCTATTGCAACAGTTCATTAATTCCATGGATGTCCAAGGGTAAGATAAGGTAATGCTTACATTCACATGGGACATCGGCAAGTAAGAAAAAAAAATAATCAAAACATAAACTAGGAGAGGATGAAAAGAATACTCATCAATTTTTATATGTCTTTCCTGGTTCTAGTACATTTAAAGGATGGGAAAAAGTATGAGCTCTCAGTGGAATATCTTTGAAGATATTTTTGTGAAGATGTAATTTTTCATAAAACAAATTGCTGCAGGGTTCTTGAATAGAATATTGGATATAGCCATGTATTTTTGCCTGTACTCTTATTTATATTTATAAACTACTTTTATAAAAATATAACTTGAAAATGTAGGCTTTGCTTTAGGTTATGCAGACCACGGCTTTAGGTAATTTGTAGATTCCTGGTGAACAATCTTAGATCACAAAACTTTAGACCTATGAGGGGCTTTGTCAATAATCTCAGCCATTCCCATAATTTTTTACATGAGAAAACTGTAGGTATAGAAAGACAGGAAAGTTCTAGAGCACAACTTAATTCCATAGGAGGCTTTAAAATCTGCATTAAAAATCTGTTGTTTAATGTAGCAACCTTCACTAATTATCTTA
>PVKP010028174.1:0-30459 GCA_004027715.1 Plecturocebus donacophilus | reverse complement strand
GAGGATGAGGGATCAGGGAGGAGCCACTGAGGATGAGAAATCAGGGAGGAGGAGCCATTGAGGATGAGGGATCAGGGAGGAGGACCCCGCTGAGGCTGGAGGATCAAGGAGCAGGGAGCCGAGTTTCCTGATGGCTCAGGGACCAGGGCAAGGCAAAGAAGCCTGGTACTTCTGCCTCTGGACGCTCCTCTATGAAGAGAAGAAATAAACCTCGTTTTCTATTTTGGTTTTCTCTATCATACACCACAGAACGCACCAAAATGGAGAGTGTTTTTTCCTCTTAGATTCAGGGTGTCGGTTTGTTGCCCAGGCTGGAGTACAGTGGTGCAATCACAGCTCACTGCAGCCTCAACCTCCTGGGCTCAGCTGATCCTCCTACCTCACCCTCTCGAGAAGCTGGGACCAGAGATGAGCACCACCATGCCCAATTACTAAAAAAAAATGTTGTAGAGCCGGGGTCTCACTGTGTTGCCCAGGCTGGCCTCAACTTCCTGGGCTCAAGCCATCCTCCCACCTCAGCCTCCTACCTCAGCCTCCCAAAGTGCTAGAATGACAGGTGTGTGCCACTGCACTTAGGCTATTTTTATCTTCAATATACATGTAAAGAAACAGGGGCTCAGGAGGTACCCAAGCGGTGGGCAGGAATTAGAATCCCATTTGTCTGCCTGATGCCGCCTTGAGAATTCCAGGGCACCACATGGGAAACTCGTGGTGCTGTGCCAGCCAGGAGGTGGCCATGGCACCATTACCTCCTTATCTCCCAGATCCTGCCGAGGTTGGGCCACCCTGAGATCTAGACACCCCAGTTCAGACAGACCCTGCGGACTCAGGTGAAGGAATCCAGCCACTCCCTCCTCCCCTGGCATGAAAGGCTGACCACTCCTGCAGAAAAGAACTCAGGTTTATTTGCAGTAAAAACCATGGTCTGAAAAAACCCATTGGCAAATGTACAGTTTGTGTCCCTTTGGGGTTGCCACCAGCTGGGGGGCCCCCAGATCCCTGACCCGCATGCATCGGGCTCCCACATGTTCACAGCTAATCTCAGGCCCCTGCAGCTGAGCCCCCCCAGAGCATACCCCATCTCCTGCTGAAACCATTGGACTCCAGGCAGCACCCAGCCCTCCGGACCTCCTGCTTTCGTGCAGTGCAAAAACCAAACCAAACCAAATACAGATTTCAAAACAAACACACACAAAACAAAAAAATTCACAAAAACCAGGGTTCTAAATTATTTTTTCTCAGTGTCCTTTGTGATCATGATGACTTACTTGTCAACAAACTAAAATATACATCATTTTCTTGCTATTATAAAATCTCTTATTATTCACAGATATATAATGGGAGATTTGGATGAAATAATTACAAGCTTTTTTCCCCTTAAAAAACAAATAAGCCAAACAAAACACAACAAAACAAAAACCCCAAAACCAAAACACAAGACCTTTCTGCCGACAGTGAACACAGGGGCTGCTGGCTTCCTCCCGCCATCCTGGGTGTCTGCTGGGCCGTGGAGCGCAAAGTGCTGGGTGCGCCCTGACGCGCAGGCCCCAGGCACCCTCTCCCAGGCCGGCTCTTCGCTTCCCCCCCCTGCCTCCACCTCTCCTCATTTCCCGAGCCTTTGTCAGGGGCCACTCTCTCCCCCTGCTGCTGCCCATCCCCAGGACTCCTCCCGCCTCTTCCCTACACTCCAGAGGCACAGAGCCCAGAGGCTACAAGGCCAACATCAGAAGGAGCCCCTAGGTCCCCAGCGCCACCCACAGCAGGGACAAGCCTCCCCCACTCCCAGCCTGGGCTGGGCACCTCCCACAGGCTGTGCAGCTGGCTGGAGGGAGAGGGGGCGACAGGAAGCCCAGGTCTCACCAGAGGCTTTGGCAAGGAGCCGGAAGGGAGACGCTGTCAGCAGGTCTCATGCAACATTGGGATAGAGAAACCAGGGCCTGGCTAGCCCAGCCAGAGGTCAAAGGCCAGAAGTCATGGCTGAGGGAGGTAATGGGGTAGAGCCACCCCCAAGAGCACTTATTTTGAGTTGGCCAAGGCCCAGTTTTAGGCTGCAGGGGCACTTGGAAGTCCTGCCAGGGGCTGGAACCAGCCTCTCATGCCAAGGCTGGGCAGACCCTCAGGAACTACCCTGCAGGAGAGAAGAGGGGCCTCCCGGAGAGGGACCTGGTGGGGACCTAGAGAGGGGAAAACCCTGTTTTCTTCCCTGCCCATTTCAGGGCTTACAAAAGATGTATTGACCTGGCAGCAGGGCAGGGCCGACACTTTCCCAGGACTCCAGAAAAGGCCTCTTAGGGAGAGGGCAGGGAACAGTACCACTGACGGGGAGCAGGGGTGGAATTTCATCATCTCAAAGGCCCCTCCCTGTGGGGTTTGTGTGTGCCCCTGGCGTGGAGGGGAGTAGGGGAGTCAGGGAGGTCCGGGGAGCCAGAGGGGCTGCACAGGGCGACCACAGTGCTCTGTCCTCCTGTGCCCTAGCACAGTGGGGCAAGTGGGCCCGCAGTGAACAGCCTGGCTCTGGTCCCATCTGCCTCCCAAGGCCTGACGCCTCCCCCTGGGAGCAGCAGGAAAAGACAGGCAAGGCTGAGTCCAGGGGCTGAGCAGACGGGCTCGGGGCAGGTCCTCTCTGCTGGCCCTAGCCCTCCCTGGGACAGCATCTGCTGTTGAAACCTAGGCTCCTGAACGCCATCTCAGCTGGACAGGGGCAGGTGATGGGCTTCTGGCCTCAGCTGCCACCCAGAGCCTGGCTCGCAGCACTGCTGGTGCTCCCTCCTCTGCGCTCTGGGTAGGGCTAGCCCAGGTTTCCCCTATGTACAATAGCATACCCAGTGACGGGTCGCCGAGGGCAGGCTGACAGCGACACGGTTCGAGTTTAGGATTTTCAACACCCTCCCCATCCCTGTAGGTGGTGGAAGACTGGGAGGTTGGTATGTCCCCCTGAGTCATGTGGGGAGCTAGAGACAGACTTCAGGGCTGGAGTGGATCTCCCAAGAAGATCCGCGAGTCCTGTCCACGTTCCCACTGTCACTGGATGCCCTCCTCTTCTACGTACGTTGAAGGAAACCAGCCGATCTGAAAAAGACAGTAAGATCGTGTGTGTGTGTGTGTGTGTGTGTGTGTGTGTGTGTGTGTGTGTAAGCACATGTGTGCATGTCTACGTTGGAGTGGGGGCAAATTGAGACTCATGGAGATGGGGGCCCTTCAGAAGTCCAGAGTTCTCAGCCAGGCCTGCTACACAAAAGGACCTGGTGGAACCATTGCCTGGGAATAAAAGCAACCCAGAAAAACACCACCCTTGGCCAGTTTAAGATGATCTGCCGACCCTCCAGCTGCCAGTCAGAAAAAAGTTAGTCTTTCTGAGGAAAAGAACATCACCCAGAACCACTACAGTTTTTCCTTAATACACAAGCTTGGCATTCAGTCAAGACCAAATGATACAAGAGAAAAAAAGCAGGCAGTAGAAATCAACCCACAGGTATTGAGGTCATCTGTCAGGGGAGAAAAATAACTCTGATTTGTACTTTTAAGAAAATGGATGAAAAAGCAGACAATTTTACCAGAGAACCCAAATCAGAAATCAAATAGAAATCCTAGAACGGAAAAATATAATGAATGAAATGAAGAATCCAATAGAGGGATTTAGATAAAGCAGAAGACAGGTCACTAGAAAGGGACTAGATAGAAAACCAGAGAGAAAAAAGGATGAAAAACACATAAAATTGTGGAAATAATATGAGGCCATGGCAAAAAGTTCTAACATCCATGTGAATGAAGTCCTGCCAGAACAAAAGAGAGAAAATGGAACAGACACGCTGCCTGCAGATACTACTCTGGCTGAGAAATTTCCAAAAGTGATTGACATCAAGCCACAGGTTCAAAAATCTCTGTGAATCCTAAGCAGAATAAATAAAGAGAAAATCACACCTAGGCACATCATAGTAAAAACAATGAAAAACAAAGGACTTTTTTTTTTTTTTTTTTTTTACATGCAGCACAGTGGGTAGTAGCAACATTTCCTTCAAAGGAGCAACACTAAGAATGTTGTCTGACTTTTCTGCAGAAATAATGGAAGCCGGAAGACAGTGGAATAACATCAGCAAAGTGCTGAAATAAAGCATTTGCCAACTTGGGACTCCATAGCCAGGGAAATGTCCTTCAAAAATGAATTCAAAACAACTCCTCACAAAAAGGAACTAGGTCTCCTTGGAGAAATGACTGATTCCTGGGGGAGAATGAGTAAGTACATGAGAAGATAAAGTTTCCCTTACAGTAGAATGCTGACTAATATTTATAGATAATCAAAAAAATCACTATTTTTCACCCATAAGAGAAATAATAGAATAGATAAAATTCATCAAGGGAAGATAAAACTAGTACATAAAGTTTGAAGAGGAACCAAATATTTACCTAACCTCAAAGTACTACCCTGCAAATTACTTGCTAATTACAGTAACTTCATAGTAGAGGAACATAGCAAATATAACCTTAAACACATGATCAAAGTTAATGTCACGAATAATGAGACAAACTGGCATGACTCATCTTCTAACAGGACACTATGGCATGGAGAAAGTGCAAATGTCCCCATTGTGGTGTTCCCAATGGAACCTCAATTGAATCATGAAAAAACATCAAATAAACCTAAATTGAGGGATATTCTATAAAAAAGTTGGCTCAAACTCTTCAAAAATGTAAAAGTCATGTAAAGCAGAGAAAGGCAGAGGAATATTCCAGATTAAAGAGAGTTAAGGAGCACAGCAAGTCAACGCAATTCATGATCCTGGATTGGACCTTGGACCAGGAAAAAAGAGCTAGAGAAGACATTTTTGGGCTGACTGGTGAGATTTGAATACAGACAGTGGATTGATAATTGTATTATATCAAAGGGGAATGTCCTTGGTCTTAGGAAATACTTAGAGGTAAAGAAATATGATTTCTGCAATTTACTCTGAAATGAGCTAGAGAGAAATAGACAAACACACCACACCACAGCACATGCACACACACGCGCATGCACACACACACACACACACACACAGTGCAAGTGAAAAAGCAAATGGGGCAAAACATTCACAATTGGGAAATCTGGGCAGGTTACTGCAACTTTTAAGTTGAAATTTTGAAATTTTAAGTTTGAAATTTTTTTTTCAAAAAAGTAACAAATGTATAATGTGAACATTTTTTTAAAAGGTGAAATAAAGATGTTTTTAGATTCAATGGAAACAGAGTTCATTAATAGCAAATACGCTTTAAAAAATACTAAAGAGAGGGAATGTCAGGCAGTAGGACAATCGTTTTAGGTGGAAATATA
Source organism: Plecturocebus donacophilus (assembly GCA_004027715.1). Classification (NCBI taxonomy): domain Eukaryota; kingdom Metazoa; phylum Chordata; class Mammalia; order Primates; family Pitheciidae; genus Plecturocebus; species Plecturocebus donacophilus. The sequence continues at coordinate 25,151 of PVKP010028174.1, read as the reverse complement.
ATAATGCAGGAGGAAATGGGGAGCCCTGGGAAAGGTGAACATGGGGTAAATCCAAATGAGCACAACGGCCTAAAACAAAAATAATGTATTCTAAGGTTTGAATAGATACAGAATTAAGATACATGACAACACTCGCATAAATGTTGGGAGGAAAATGGATATAATCAAAAGTTGCAAGGTCCTTCCTTGCATTGTCTGAAAAACAGTTTAAAAAGTACTCATTTAAGGTAATATCTAAGAAGTCAAAGTGCATGCTATAACTCTAAGGTTACCGCTTAAGAAAAAAGTGTGTAACTAACAAACCAATCTAGGGGAGGGGAAGTGGAATTAAAAATACATTGATTAATTCAAAAGCAGGCAAGAAAGAAGAAAAAAGGAGCAGATGTGACAAATAGAAAATAAAGTTAGATAATTTATTTAAATCCAAATAGCTCAGTAATTACATTAAATATAAATGGGCTACATATACCTATCAAAAGGCAAAGATTGTCAGATCAGACTGGTTATTCCAACTCTTTATAAGAGACCCATTTAAAATGTAAGGAAATAGAAAAGTTTAAAAAGTATGAGAGAAAACAGTATGTCACACAAAGCACTAACCGCAAGAAAGCCGATGTCATCTTAACAGCAGGTAAAGGAGACTACAGAAAGAATCAATGTCAGAGAAAAGAAGAGACGTTTCACAATGATAACACGGTCAAACTGACAGGAATTATCCAGTAATACTCAAACTAGATGTTCTGAAACTTAACCCTCTATAGAAAAATACCTGGATCTGGGAAAGGGCCCAGGTATGTGCTTATTAAATTACAGCTTCAGGCACTTTTAATGCCAATCACACAAGGACCACTTTGAGAACCAGTGGTCCCAGCCGTTTAGGTGAGCTACCTAAGCCTCAGTAGCCTTGATGCTTCTGCAGGGCAGTTAGGTAAAAAATGGACCAGACTTGAGGGCCTCCAAGGGGCAGACTGGCTGCTAGGTGAAGGCAGAGAGGCTCCTGCCACCAGACAATGGAAGAGTCAGCACTGGGAGCCCTCTGCAGCCCTGTGCACCTGCCCTGTGCAGCTGCAGCTCACAAATAAAGCTGGGCATTTTCTAACTGGTGGCACAGGGAGCTCTGGTGATTAGTTGAGTAGGTACTGAGAGATATGAGTCAAAGCTAGAGGTCCAGATGGGGCATTGGGATGAAGAGGCTATGGACTTAATGCAGAATCTTAGGGTGGCCAGGGCACTCTTAGGCCCACCTGGTACTTGGGAAAATGTGAAGGGATGGGGGTGGGTAGGGACTTAGTGTATCTCTACTACCTCACCAGGGCATAGATGGGCCTTAGAGAATGGCAGGAGGAGCCCAGCAAGGACACCGTGTCCTCCTCAGTCCTGTGACCTCCCTTCCTGTTAACAGAGCTTGGGGACTTGAAAGTAATTTGAAGAGTGCGGCCATGAGGGCAGCCCAGAAAAAAACAGAATGGGATGGAGGGTCCTAGGAGCCTGGATCCAGATCAGACCTCTGTCGCCAATTCCTAGTGGCGTGACCTTGGGTTCGTGGTAAACATCTGGAGCCTCAGTTTCCCCCTGTAAACTCCAGCATTCTGCGCTGCTGTGAGGATGAGGGTGATGGCAGAAGGTGGCTGGGACAGAGCCTGGGGCATGGATGCAGCTGTGCTGCCAGTCTGCCTGAGCCCGACCAGCTGGGGGCTGCAGCGAGGCCAGCCCCGTGCACTTAGGGTGGGGCCACTCACCCGTCCGTTGGCCTCGCCCTTCCACCAGCCCTGGTCCCCGCCGATGCGGCTGTAGATCCTCACCACATCACCCTCCCGCAGCGAAAGCTCCCTCATGTCCCGGGCGGCAAAGTTATACCTGGCCACAGCCGTGCCAATGACGCGGGGCGTGAACACTGTGGAGGGAGATGGGCAGCGTCACTCGGCTGCAGGAAGGGCACGGCCAGGGCTTGAGGAGGCCCTTGGGCCAAGCTGGGTCTCTCCCCTGGTGCCCAGAACCCTGCTCTGTACCCTGAGAGGAAGGATATCAAGCAGAAAGGCTCTGGAGGGACACACAGGCCTCCAATTCCAGGGCCCTTCCCCCCTGGATTTGGGGACACAGCACATCCAAGTCCCTGCAATGAGGATGTTCTTAGGGACAAGAGCAGGTGCCCAGCTGTGGGAAGTAGAAAAGTTCCTTTTTAAAGTTTCCTTTCTTGTTAAAGAATAAGTGTGTTAATAACCTTGTTAAGCCCTATCCTATGTAGCTGTTAGACATGCCATGCTTACAGGCATGTAGTATATTCTATGTCCTTGTACTTTAACCAAGATATCTGTGCTGGACGTGCTCATAGGCATGTCCCAGCTCTCCACTGCTTTTACCTGTTTAAAAAAGTTTTAAGTTATTAGCCAATCAGGTTTTAGTTTAGATTGTGAGGTCTGGCTCCAGCCAATGGAGATCAGACACAGCAGTAAGGACGACCCCAAATGCATAAGGGATAAATTTGTGTGTTTTCCTTTGTTCATTGCACTCTCGTGGCACAATGGCTGGCAAAAAGTACCCTTCCTGCAGTCCAGTAAGTAAAAATGTGTTGCTGAAAGATCCTTTGTCTCAGTGCTGATTTTTCTTTGCGGCACTGAGCATCTATTCCCAACACCAGGCTTTGACTACCATTGCTCCAGTGGTCCCCCAACTCCAGAGTCCAAACCCAACCAGAACCCCAGTGGAACCAGCTTGGCCCAGATGCAGAATGCTGATAGACAGGTGACAATGACCATGGCCAAGGGGGCAACACACACATCTGCTGGGAAGGGGCATTGACTCTGGCAGCCAAAAGCCATGAGGTCAGGGCTGACTGAACCCCCTCCTCCCTGCACCCAAGTCCCACAGCTTCTCCCCATGGCCACCTGCTTTCTGCTGCCAGAGGCAAAGCTCTTGATGAAGGAGGAGGAATGACAGTGGACGGGCTGGGCAAGTGGCCACTGGGGTGGGCGTGTCCACAGGGGGTGGGTGTTGACAAGGGCAGGGCCAAGCCTGACACGTCCTCAGGTGCCCACAGCAGCCTCTGCCCAGCCTCTGCCCAGCCTCCCCAGCCCCCTCCTCCCCCCCACCCCGCGCCAGACTGCGGGCAACTGTGGCCATGTCAGGCAGGGCTGTGAGGCCAGCGGGCAGCTCTGTGCTGGGTTTCCCAAGGCAGCTGCCACAGGCCTGGTCCCCCCACACCATGGGCAACAGCGGTACCTGACCAGAAGGGAGCGGAGGGGCCCTGAGAAGCAAAGCTGAGGCCCTGAGGACTGAGAAAAGAAAAGTTGTAGGAAGCACAGGAAGCTGCAAAGAGGCGAGAGAGAACGTGAGGCGGGCGGCAGGGCATCTGCGCAGTCACAGCGGGCACAGCTATAGGCCAGGGGGCAAGGGGCGGGGCAGGCCCTGTGGGGGGGGAAGCCCTGTGGAGAGGCAAGGGCGGCAGGGGGCAGCACGGGTTGTCAAGCCCCAGCCAGGCACAAGCGCCGCTCAGCCACACCTGAGCTGCCCTGGAGCTACCCTCTGCGCCTGTATCCTCGAGAGCACACTGGGACTACGTCCTCTCACACCCTTGCCTGGCACACAGCGGGTGCTCAGCAAGGCTGCTGCTCCTCTCCTGCTAGCTCAGCCTGTGTGGGAGCCAGGGCTCTGCAGGTCACTGCAGGCTGGAGGACACGGGATGACTGTGGACAGAGCCCTGAGCCAGAAGCCACATGCTCTGGGTCTGCCCCTGCCCGATTCCACGTGGCCTTCTCTGTTCTGGGCCGTCAGGCTGCCTCTCACAGAGGAGGCCCAGGGCTGGGCACAGGGAGGGGTCTGGAAGCGGTGGGCCTGCCCTGTTCTGTCCCACCAGTGACAGCTCCACACACAGGGGTCTCTGCCTGGACTTGGCCCCTCCAACTCCTGCTGGTCTCTGGGCAAGGGAGCCAACACACGGAGCAGACATTTTGAGCAGATGCGGCGTCCCTGCCTGTCACACAGCCCAGGAGATGCCACATGACAGCATTTGTGACAGCCGGTGGGGGGGAACCAGTGCCATGTTCCTGGGGTGGGACTCCTGCCTGGGTCTGTGAGGGCAGAATCTGGGCCCTGAGAAGTGGACCAGAGCAGACCCCTCCAAGGAGCGCTGGTATGCCGGCTGGGCTGGGGCGTTACCTGGGGACCGGCTGGAGGCCCTGGAGGCCGAACGTTCCCGGGACTTGTAGGGGTACTTGAGTGTGGTGTCCAGCTGCTTGAAGCTCTCCTTGAGTGAGTGGCACTGGTAGTACTCCACCAACTCCTGCAGGGCGCACACACGCACAGATAGCTTCCGCCACCTCCAGGAAGTCCTCCCCCAGTGAGCTGGCCTCCCTCTCCCACCTCCTGCTTCATGTTGGGTAGAGACTAGTCTCCTGGACTCCTCAGAACTTCCCACTTCCCTGCAGCCCACAGCGGGTGGTCAGTACCACAAAGCTACCAGCAGCTCCCCCGAATGTTTCTAGGAAAAATCATCTGCTAAAGATGCCAAGACTGACCACCATGGACGCTGACTGCAACAGCCTCTGTAATGGAAAACATGGAAACACTCTGTATCCAGCACTTGGGACAAGCTTCTAGAAATACCAGGATCTCCAAGTGACAGAGTGTCATGCGGCCATCAGCCAGGGAAAGGTTCATTAATGGCGAATGTTTGTGACCTTGAAAAGTTGGCTAAAAATTAGCCAGAGTGTTGCCAGCATTATTATTCTAAAAATGTAAATATGAACCATGCCTAAGCTGTGTGTAGAGAGGTTCTTACGGACTTACTGAGACACAAACATTGGGATTTCTTTCTTTTTTTTTTTTTTTTTGAGACGGAGTCTCCCTCTGTCACCCAGGCTAGAGTGCAGTGGCGAAATCTCAGCTCACTGCACCAGCCCCAGACAGCTCCTGCCACCCGCCTGTCTGCCATCCTTGCCTGTTTGGGGCCCGGCACCCCCAGCTGCTCAGCTCCCCACTCTCCTGGATACAAACAATTCTCATGCCTCAGCCTCCCAAGTAGCAGGGACCACAGGCATCGCCACCACACCCGGCTAATTTTTGTAGACATGGGGTTTCACCATGTTGGCCAAGCTGGTCTTGAACTCCTGACCTCAAGTGATCCACCCACCTCGGCCTCCCTAAGTGCTGGGATGACAGGCGTGAGCCACTGTGCCCAGCCCAGGATTGTGGATTTCTACTTGACCTTATGCTTTTCTGTGGCCACAGTTGAGCGCTTGGGGGCTCTCGTCAGGAGTTTTCGATACATACAACTCTTGTAATTAAGAAAACGTAGGCATAACTTTAACATCATTTTGAGCATTATGCCTGTAACTACATTCTGGCTGGGACGGAGGGTGCGGTGAGCTGGGGAAGGAGTTGTTTGAAGCCGTACCTATGTAACGGGGGTACCGGGCCAGGCCCCCGCTGGAAGGCCCACTGGGCCTTGCTTTCTGCTCTCACGGGCGGATGGGCACGAGAGGGCTCTGGGGATGCTGGTGGCCCGGGCTGCCCACACTCCACCCCTGCACTGTCTACCAGGGTCAACCACCCTGCCCAGGCCTTGGGGGTCAGAAGTCCCAATTCAGGAGGCTGTGACATAGCTCTGGCTGTCCCAGTGCCTTCAAAACCAATTCCCTAAATCCTTCCCACACTGGGAAGGATCAGTCGTCACAGGAAACACGGCCATTGGCTCAGGGCCCGGAGGAAGCACCTGTCCCCCGCGGCTGGGCTGGAGTCACCTACCAGGAGGCTGTCGAATTTCTTGGCCTCTGTGATGTGGATCCAGTTGTCCTTCTCCACCACCTTGATGTGCTTCACCTCATCGTTGAACCTGAAGAAACACACGGCGCCGGTGGTCACTGCGTGAGGGCCGCACGCCCCTGGCCACCTCGGCAGCCAGGTTCTTTCTGTGTTTGCTGCAGCAAAGCCCCTCGTCCCCGGCCCCCGGGCCACTCCCTGTCACCCTGTCTGACCCCAGCCCTTCGGGCCAGCCGCCTGCCCGCCCTCCTTGAATGTTTGCGGCCCGGCACCCCCAGCCGCTCAGCTCCCCGCTCTCCAGCCCTGCCAGGACGTCCTGCCCCGGGCTTCTGCTCATTTGCTTCTCGGCACCGGGAGCCTCTCCCCCTCCCGTGGAGCAGCCGGGCCCAGCCCTGACCTCTCCTGACATCTACCCCCGCACATCCGCTCGGCCGGCCAGGCATCAGGGCTGGAAACACGGCCAGGGGCGCCAAGCACAAGCCTGTCTGGGTCTCAGCACCAGCTGCTGCCCCTGCCAGATGCTCACGTCCTTCTGTCCTCATGGTCCTCTTGTGTCCTTAGGTCTCAATTCAAATGTGACTGCACAGAGGAGCCCCCGCACCCCTCCCCCAAAGCCACCCACCCCCTTGCCAGACACAGACATCACAAGAAAACTACAGCCCAGTTCCCCTAATGACTATGGACACGGAAATCCCTAGCAAACAACTGGCAAAAGAAATCTCTCTCCTGCACAGTCAGGCGGCCTTTAATCACACAGACATGTCCTGAGAGATGAAGGCAGGCGCTTCCATCACCGTACGACTGCCACGGAGCGCATTACACAGGCCTGGGGGCATGGCCGAATGCACACCCCACACCTAGGGGGGACGGCAGAGCCTTTTGCTCCCAGGCTACAGACCTGCACAGCGAGGTACTGTACTGAACACTGCAGGCAGCTGTAACACGACGTCAGCATAGAAGAGGTGTGGTAAAAACACAGTATAAAAGACGGTGATGGTCCCGTAAGATTTTAACAGAGCGGAAAAGTTTCTATGGCCTGGTGACATCACAGTGCAGCCCATGACGCATGTGAGTGTGGGCATGCCAGCATAAATGAACCTGTAGTGCTGCCAGGTCACAAAGACACATAGCACAAACAGTGCTGTGCAACCCCACGAGAGGACAGCGGGCTCTCCACTGTGGAGCACGGGGGGCCGCGTCTCCTCCAGCCCAGAGCCGACACTTACTTAATGCTTATTGCAAAGCGCTCGGCCTCTGCAGGCCGCTCCCTGATCAGGTAGGTCCCGCTGGCGTGGGACTTCAGCAGGTTGTCCGTCTGCTGCCTCTCCATGTTACCTGCAAACCTACAGAAGGGGGCCGGGAGGAAATGAGCCACCGTGAGGACAGTGTCTGGGGGGCCCAGCCCTCTGTGCATGGCAGGCCACGTGAAGCACTCTGCAGTCCTCATCCAAGAGCTCATCTCCGAATGAACCCCAGAGGAAGAGGTTGGGTCCCTACGCATGAGCACCACTGTTAGCAGGAGGGGGGTTCTGGCATCCGAGCCCTGCCTAGGATGGGATACAGTGAGGCTCAGGACAGATCCTGAGAGGGGTAAGAGAGATGGGTGACTGTGGCCTCCAGCCAGTCCCATGAGCTGTCTTCTGCTCTACAGACCCCGAGGCCCTGCCAGAGGAGTTCAGCATATTCAGTAGATCCAGTTTCTTTCCTAAAATATATTTTCACTATTTCCAAGGCAGCAATGGTATAACGGCTTATGTGGATTTTTTTGGTTAACACACTGCAGACTGCCAACATCCATGTCAGTTGGATTTTGAACAGACTTTGAAATGAAGCTCTTCCTGCCACCTGTACTGCAATGAAGCCCCCCCCAGAGAGGCCAAGGCAAGCTCCCCGCAAAGTCCACTGCCACGACATCAGGTGAGCTGGGACTTCGGTGACTTCAACCAGCCTCACTGTTCCCACCAAGCAACTGTTGTAAGTCAGTAAGTGATGACACCTGTGAACTTAAATATGCCACTTTCATATAGTGCAGTTCAAATTTAAAAAGGGTCTCATCCCCTGAAATAGCTAAGCCAGCTGAGCGGTTTTAGAGAGGGTTAACAGCTGCCTCCAAGACAGGGATCCCCCAGTCTCCCGGCAAGTTACAGGCCAGGAGGCAGAAGGCATTTGGAAGCCACTAATACCTTCTCCCACCCTGCCAGCCACTCACAGGCACCATCCCGACCCTCGGGCACACCCCCATAATGAAGAGGTCCCCAGATGCCCATATCTGCAGCCCACCATCCACTCACCAGGGATATGCAGTGTAGTCGATCTCTCGGGACGGCGGCCGGCTGATGGGTGGCTGGCGGCAGAACACACAAGTGTTAACGTCCCCCCAGGGCCACCCACACAGCAGGGCTCAGGGGGATCGTTGTCAGTGACCTCACCCCAGGATTGGCCGCCCTAGACGGGACCATCTGTGGATTCAGCCCCAGCATCCTGGGCCCGGGAGGGGCCCAAGGGTGGCGGCCGGGACAGCCTCATGGCTGAGTACATGCCCTACAGGTTTGATGGAATGGACGCCACCGCAGTCACCAGCTAACACAGACGATCCCCTGGGTGTGAGGCGTTCTCAGCCGCTGGACGTGAGCACACACACAGCCAAGGCTCCCTGCTCCAGAGGCCCCGAAGCCCTGGAGCGGTGGTCTGGTGGTGGCCACACTCAGGCGGGTACTGCTCCTCCAGTGAGCAGGTAAGGCTCCCTCCTTGGCTAGAGCCCCCTATCCTGGCCTCACCAGGCCACAGGCTGGGCAGAGCTTCAGAGACTATCTCTTCCTTCCGCACCCTATTCACCATGCAGATGGGGAAACTGAGGCCTGGGGAATGGAAGGAACCTGCCCCAGGCCACCTAGTGAGTTCATTACCCTGGTCCTCCCCTGCTGCCTGGTCCCCTTGGTCATCCAAAGTGCCCTAAGTGCTGAGCACTTTCCCTTTCAGCAGAGGTAGCACACGGGGCTGACAGGGCTGGGGCCGGTGGGGCAGGGGCCGGGGGCACTGGGTTGCTGCAATGGTGCTGGAAACCCACCCGCTACACCTTCAAAGGCTTCAAACTTTCACTATTTTTTATTTTTTTGAGATTGAGTCTCATTCTGTCATCAGGCTGGAGGGCAGTGGCACAATCTCAGTTCACTGCAACCTCCACCTCCCAGGTTCAAGCAATTCTCCTGCCTCAGCCTCCTGAGTAGCTGGGACTACAGGTGCTCGCCACCACACCCAGCTAATGTTTGCATTGTTTATAGAGATGGGGTTTCACCATGTTGGTGAGGGTGGTCTTGAACTCCTGACCTCATGATCCACCCACCTCAGCCTCCCAAAGTGCTGGGATTTCAGGCGTGAGCCACCATGCCCAGCCCACACTTTCACTTTTAGCTGTCCTTTTAGGGGCTGGAGGTGGAGTAACTCATTTTACTCAAGGCTGGCTGCTGCCTTCTTAATGGAGCCAATAATTGGCTCCATACCCTCAGATGAAAGAAATGCCATATTGCCTTTATTTTAAATAGCATGAAGTCTAGCTTTGCTTCCTTATGGATGAGGGAGCTCTTTTCTCTCTAAGGCTGCATGACAGTCCAAGAGAACTTAGGGAGTCCCTGAAATTTGGAGAAAGGCAGCTGGCTCGTCTCCAATGCAATACAGCGGCTGCAGAGATGCCTGTTTCTAAAACTGCAACGAAACCACACCCGATCAGCTGAGCCCCTCTAACAGAGGAGAGTGGGCCACCCCACAGCCCCCTACCCATCTTCTCTCTGGGCTCCAGCTCCAGGAAGCAGCTTGCAGCAGCCTAAATTTAACAAGGACGTCCCAAACAAGCCAAAAATATCCACGTGAGGAGGCAGCTCTCGGAACCCTCAGCACCCAGGCCACCATGCTCCAGAAGCTTCCGTAGGAAAGGACTCACCCTTCCATCCACAGGGCAGGGCTTCACAGATGAGCTGGGGAAATACCCTGACTTCCTGGTTTGCACCAGACGACCCTGGTAGAGGAAAGAGATGGTCAGGATAAGGGGCCGAGCCTGGCCTAAGGAAGCGTGGGGCCATTTACATGACTCAGCGTATGGCAAGCCTGCTCCCGAAGGGTGGCAGAACCAGAGTTTTCTTTCCCCAGCTCAGCTGACCTGGTCACCTGATCTCTAGGCAACCCACCCTAGAGATGACAGTGCTAAGGCTCGGTACATCAGCAAAGCCCCTCTGCAAGGCCACCCAAAAAGCTGTGGCCCTGGTCATAGTCAGGGAGGGACACAGCAGGACCGAGGATCTGCACAGCACAGACGGCCTTTTGCGCCTTCTGACCCTCCTGTTACATGAATGTAGGGTCTGGTACAAGAAGTTCCTCACCGAGTATGGACTGGTAATGACCATGACAAAATGGCCACCGCATCGCTGTAACTTGAACATGAACAGACATTCAGCTCTAACGCCGGCTCCTGCAGGAGGCTGCCTTGCTGGGCTAAGCGCCACCGATCCCCCGTGTTACTCTGCTGACCTGTGGGTCTTGGGGCTCCCTTGAGCACTAGGCTCGGTGGAGGGGCCTAGGAGTGGGTATCTGAGTCCTTGGCTCAGACACTTGGGTGCCAGCATACTCAAGGACACGGGGCCTCAGCGTGTCAGGAGGAGGGCATGTGTTCCCAGGACCCTTTCCAGCCCAGCCATCTGCTAAAGGCTCAGAGGGATGAACACCCGCAAAGGCCTCCACTGTGGGCCTTGGAAACAGAACCGCGCATTCCTGGCTCAGAACCATAAACCACATCATGACGACGCCACCTGTGCCCACCTGGGGAAGGAGTGACCCCGCCTGCTCACCCCACAATGCTGCGAAGGTTGCTGGCCCGAGCTGAGGCAGGAATGGGGAGGAGGGTGGGCATGGCATGGCCAGAGCAGAGGCCTGGGGAAGGCCTAAGGGACACAACAGAATCAGGAAGGACGGGGGCCAATGGAGAAAGGCCTTGGGCACCAGAGCAGGAGGGCCTCTCCCAGGAAGGGACGCTGCGTCCCCTACCATGTGAAAGCAAACACCCCGGGAAGACCTGGCTAAGGTTCCCAAGAACGCACACCACGGCGCAGAACGGCGGCACTGAGGCAGGAGAGGCCTTGCTAGCCAGCCCGTGCCTCCTCCTCCCTGGTCATCCCTCACCCTCTGCCTCCACCTCTGCCCCTGCCTAGGGATGTGCAGGACTTCATACTTCTGCCCCGAGGAGCAGTGAGGAGCTGGAGACGGGGACCCTCCACCCTCCCGGGCCCCAGGACCAACCTCCCACCACGGAGACTCGGGGTCGCCCCTCAGCAGCTCAAGCACGTCGCCCGTCTGGAAGGTCAGCACAGGCTTCCCGGGAGGGGCCGGGTTGCCATGGTAATTCTGCACAGCCACCATCTTGGGACCTGCAAAGGACCGGACGGCTCACTCGGTGACTCAGCAGCTCATTCAGTGACTGACTTGGACCCAGCCAGCAGCCCACCCCAGCACACACACCCCTGCACCTGCGTCTCCCCTCCCTAGATCCTAAATATTACAAGTAAATTATTTATGCAATAAACAGATTCAGGGGTCACTGTGGCAACGGAAGCTTATTTTCAGATGGCACTTTGTGTTTTCTTCCAAACACCTTTCAGATCTGCAACCAAGAGGTAGCTGCGTGGAACGGAAGACAGGGCGACGGGTCAGCAGGCCCAGCAGCTTGCCCAAGGCCACAGAGCTCGCACAGGTGCTCTGGGCCTGAAATGGGGGTCCTGGCTGTGCCCCAGGGACTCTGGAGGCCGCTCTTAGACAAGCCTTGCTCTGACCCAGCCCTGCCCGTGGGTCTCAAGGAGCCCACGTCTGGCCCAGCCTGGCTCCCGCCTGGTTCTGGCAGCAGCCACGCTGTCTTGTCTTCTGCTGACAAGGGTGAGGCTGTGCTGAGCGCTGCCTGACTGCACTGAAGTTTGCAGAGATCACGATGCTTTCTATGTACACTGTGTCTACAAGCATGTTTCCATTAGGCTACCTGCAGCAAGGCAGCCAGGGGATGGAGGATGCGGTGGGGGGACAGGGGACGCGGTGGGGAGATGGGGGACATGCTAGGGGGACGGAGGATGCAGTGGGAGGACAGAGGACATGCTGGGGGGATGGAGGACGTGGTGGGGGGATGGATGATGTGGTGGAGGGACAGACGGTGTGGTGGGGGGACAGAGGATGTGGTGGGGGGACGGAGTATGTGGTGGGAGGACAGAGGACGTGGTGGGAGGACGGCAGTGCGTTTTGGTCTCAGGTCTCTGGCTGCAGCTTGGTGCCCCTCCCTGGCGGGAAGGCCCTTGCTCCTCTGCAGGCTGGGTCCTGTCCCCACAGCCCAGCATTGCCTTATCAGAAACAGAGTCAACTCCCAGGGAGGTGCCCTGGAGGTGGGAGAGGCGGGAGGGCCTGGAGCCGTGGGGGGCTGGGCAGACCTGGCCATCACCACACCCAGGCCCTGGCTCAGCTGACGTGGGAGACAGCAGAGGGGCCAAGTCCAGAAGACTCACCTGGCCCCGCTCCAGAGGCGTCCTGTGAGGACAAGGACAGAACACAGTGACACAGTGATGAGAGAAACGAGCACTGACCCACCCCGCCCTCCCTGTCCTGCTCATTCCCAGATAGAGGGGTCAAGGAGCAGGAGAGGAGAGGGACACTGTTCCCTGTGCGCCCATCCCACCTTGGCAATACACTCCACCTCTGTGCACCTCCACTCCTGGCAGGTCTGTGCCCTTCCCTCTCCCACTCCTTACCACAAGCTCCTGCCTCCTCCAGGAAGCCTGTCCTGACCACCCACTCTGAGCCCAGGCTTTGTAGCCTCCATCTGGGACACAGTGCCAAATATGACTTAAGTTTCCCTCCTCCACCAAGGCTGGTTCATGCGGACCCCACAGCTCGAGGGACACACAAAGCCCCCGGAAGTGAATTCAGTGACTCCATCCCCACATCAGCTAAACAGCGGGCTCTGAGCCAACTGGGGACTCGGGGGCAGGGGGGCTGCCGCAGGTCCCAGAGCTGCACCCACGACCTTGAGCAGCCAGCAGGCAAGTGAATGAGGGGGCAGCTGGGGCCTCCAGGGGGACTCTACTGACACCCACCAAGGAAGACAGAGGCCTCTTGTGACTGAAAGTGGCTCATCACTCCTAACCGGAGTGGTGAGAGGCAAACAACTGGGTCTTTCTGGCTCCGGGCACACAGGGCTGTGGCGGGGGCAGGCGGGGGCAGGGCAGAGGCGGAGGAAACGGTTTGGAGACTCACCAGATCGGCGGGAGAAGCTGCAAAGGAAGCAGGCCAGGCGTTAGAGGGGAGCCCGCCAAAGCCCAGGCCCCGCGAGGCTCCCACTCACACTGACCCGAGCCCCTGGGCTGAGCTGAAGACGGACAGCCAAGCTACAAAGTGGTCTATCTTGGACATGGATCACAGACACACAGGTCCGAGCTCAAGGCTGCGAAAGCCTCTCAGTTACTTCTGGCAGCGAATTCTGAGCTCTGGCTTTAGGGGACCCACAGGAGAACTCGGACTGGGTAATAGACCCGAGATGGCAAAAAGGTTGTCCTGCCTGGGCCGCCTCTTTTGAATGGCGGCAGCTGCCTGGATCACTGGGTGGAAGCTGGCACTCAAAGGGGAGATTCCACACTTAGTGACGCCTGCTGGGATGAGGAGACACTGGTACGCACACTACCTTCTTGCTGTCCTCAACTCAGACATCCAGCTGCCGGCAGGCTTAAGGACACAAGACCTCAGCGTGTCAGGAGGAGGGCAAATGTCCCCAAGACCCTTTAGGGTCCAGCCATCTGCCAAGCTGGCCGCCACCCACCACCAGAGAAGGCAAGGACCCCAACAGCTCACACACACGGCTGATGTGACCTCCACACCACCCAGCACTCACGGTGCAGACAGCTCTGGGCACACAGAGATATCCACAGACACCAGAGAATAGGTTCCAGCTCAGTGGGCAGGGGTCGAGGGGCATGCAGTGCCTCGGAGGCCAGCTGCACAGTAGCAACGCCTGTGCCTGATGAGGGCTTCCCAGAGGAAAGGCTCTCAGGAGAGGCCAGCATCTCTCTGGAGCATCTTGGCCTCCATGGGTAGCACACAGCTAAGCCTGCCTGGGCAGAGCCCAGAGGGGAAGGCTACCACGGTCCAAGGAACACTGCCCAGAGGCGAACCCCAGAGCAAAGGTAGAAGCCTGGATCAAAGGGAAGGCACTTGGACATTCTGCAGGGAAAAATGGCTACATGCGGCAAGGACAGTGAACCCCAGGAGAGGGATGAGGAGGGGAGCCAGATACCAGCTCTTGGGGGTGTCCCAGGCCCCTAAGAATAGAGCTGGTGCCAGCTAGGGGCTGGCAGGACATGGGAGAATGCTGACCACAATGCTGGCTTACAGAAGCCCTATAAGCTGCCTATCTGAGGGGACCCCAACTATTAAGAAAAATTCGGCCGGGTGTGGTAGCTCACACCTGTAGTCCCAGCAATTTGGGAGGCCAAGGCGGGCGGATCAGGTCAGGAGTTCGAGACCACCCTGACCAATATGATGAAACCCAAACTCTACTAAAAATACAAAAATTAGCCGGATATGGTGGCATGTGCCTGTAGTCTCAGCTTCTCTGAAGGCTGAGGCAGAAGAATAGTTTGAACCCAGGAGGTGGAGGTGCAGTGAGCCAATATCAAGCCATTGTACTCCAGCCTGGGCGACAGAGTGAAGCTCCATCTCAAAAAAGAGAAAAAGAAAACTTCAAAACCATAAAGAGACGGGTGCGTAGGTGGGCATGTGTGCCTGCAGAAAGCAGGACAGTGCCCAGGGCCTGGTGGCAGCTGGCTTTGCCTGGTGATAGCAGGAGTTGTTTTTCTCTTCTCCTTTACCCTTCTCTACATTTTCCAAACTTTCTATGGAAAATCAGTAATTAATAATGGGTGGGTGGGAAACAAAAAAATTACAAAAAAAGAAAACTTGGGAGGAAATACACCAAAATATTGCCTTTCATTATTTCTAGGTAAGTTCACGGGTAATGCTGTTTAAAAAAAAATCATTTCTTTTTTTTCTTTTTCTCCATATTTTTGATAAGTAAGGGTGTTACTTTTAGAATCATAAGAATTAAAAAACGTTCTTAGCAGCGGCAGCCAGTCGTCTGGGAGAGGAACAGGCAGCCACAAGAGGGCAGTATTGATAGGCACAGTTGAAAAGCTGCATTCTGGCCACAGGCTGCCAGCGGAATCCTCCCGAACAAACTCCAGGGGCTGCGGAATCCTGTGCACAGCTCGGAGGCTGCACTGGGCCTGCGGTAGGGACGAGGGGGTCTGGGCTGACCTTCTGACCCTCTTCCCAGCACAGGGTACTGGGCTGGCACTCACAGTAAATGATGAATTAACTATTGATCTAAAGTCACAGCTCAAAATACATTCTGGGTAATGGCATCTCGGGGTGACAAGCTGGCCCAACTTCTTTTTCTGTCTGAAGACCCTTCCAGAAGGCCCAGGGAGACTCAGCCTGGGACCACACGGGGCTCTTTGTTGAATGGAAGCTCCACTGATAAGTGCTAAACAAATCACTGAAGGTTTCAAGCCTGTCTGGGGCCGATGATGGAGGTGGCATCCTGATGCCTGAAACCTCTCTGGAGAGAACTGTCTCAGGCTCTGCACTGCTGTCCAGCTGCCCTGAGCTGGGCACAACCCCAAATGTATGCCCCCCGACCTAAGATGCTTCAGAGGCACCTCCAGGGTGCAGGGGCCATCCCTGCCTCTGCCCACTGCCAGCCTGGCTCAACTGAGCCTCAAGCTTCCCTAAATGGGCACGAACAGAAGGGAACCACATAAATGCCATGTGTGTACATGTGCATGTGTGTGTGTCTGAACCATTTATAACAAGGCCATAGCTACTGACGGGAGAACCCAGGGTGACCGGTGTTTCTGTGATGAGAAACCTCCATGCACCTGTGGAGAATGTTCTGTGCCGGGTTTGGGGGTGGACATTCTGGAAGCTTACTCCTCGAGTGGGGCAGGGGACGCAGGAGATGGGGAGGGGTCCTTGAGTTCCAATTAGGAGAGACGGCTTGGAATGGAATTCGTCCTGGCTGTGTCTCCTGATAAGTGTGTGGCGTGCGGCAGGTGTGTGTCCCGGGGCACACGAGCATCAATGTCCTCATCTGCTCCCTGCTCCGTGGGAGACTGTGACTGAGGTCCAGTACCCGGGGTGGTAGCGGGCAGAAGGGAGTGGGCACAGCCAGGGACTGGTGGCAGTACTCACTGATCTTGCAGGGAGGCATGACCTCCAGGCACTCCTTGTGTGCCCCGACGCCGCACTTGGTACACAGGTAACCCTGGTAGAAGGTGCCCCTGTATAGTGGAGGGCAGGAGGTGATGTCAAGGCTGGGTCCAGCTCCTCATGCCTCTCTGCCACGGTCAGGGCCCTCGTCCCCACCCAGGCTCACCTGGTGGGCTGCCTCCCAGTGCACACATCCCTCACAGCCCTGAGCATCCAGGACCTTCCCTTACCAGGTAGCCTGACACCTGCTTCCCCACCTCCTCCAGGCTGGCTCCCCACCCCACACAGCATCCCTAGGCACCCAGGAACAACCACCTCCTGGCTAGATCTGAAACTCCAAGGGCTGGGCTGGGCTTTTTTTTTTTTTTTTTTTTGAGACAGGGTCTCACTCTGTCACCCAGGCTGGAGCAAGTGGCTTCATCACATCAGCCCCCTGAGTAGCTGGGACCACAGGTAGGTGCAGGCCATCACGTCTGGCTGACTTCTGCATTTCTGGTACAGACTGGGTTTTGCCATGTTGCCAGCCTGGTCTTGAACTCCTGGGCTCAAGTGATTCCCTTGCCTCAGCCTCCCAAAGTGCTGGGGACTACAGGCATTAGCCATGCCTGGCACGGGCCTGACTCTTGTGGGATATACTCCCTTAACCCCTCAGGGCCTCCCCCAGGGAACACGGGACGGACAGAACACAGCTCCCTTGGGGCCTGGGGTGGGTGTGGAGCGAGGTGAGGGCTGAAGGAGGGGGTTTCCCACACCTGAGGAACATTTTGCAGGCTTTGCAGTTGGTGGTCTTGTCAAATGTGTACATCTGGAAACTGTGGTGGTTGGCATTGGCTTTGTCCGGTTTGATGTTTGACCTGGCAGGAGGAAAAGAGAGCCATCCTGGGAACCAGCCGGGCTCCGGACCCAGGATGTGCAGAAAGCCGGACGGCCTGAACTCCAAGCTTGGCTCTGCCCCCAACATGGGGCGGCCTCGGGGCCCAGACTCCCTGCTGGTAGAAGGCAGGTCAGAGAGGAAGCTTTAACACTCTGCGGCACTGGCCTGAGAGAACCTTCCAGGTGGGGCCAGTGGTCTAACGTCTTGACTGGGATTGGTTGTGGGCAGGTGTGGTCACCTGTCAAAACTCAGAAAACACACTTCCGATTTGTTTGCCTCACTGGATATAACTTGAAATTTCAGAAGCTAAACAAGCACTGGGCCCCCTGAGGTACTTAGGGGGGCTGCACTGGTATGCAACTCACTTTGACACAGACCCGCTGCTAGACGGCCAGGGCAGAGTGGGGTGACGTGGACGGTGAGAAGGTGGCTATTCGCCATCATGCGGCTTCACCTTCCATGAACACTTGAACTTTTCCACAATAGAATGTTGGGGAGAAAGTTACAGGCCATGGAAAGCGAATGGTGGAAGAGGAGATGCCCCAGGAACCACCCCCCGACCCTCCACACAGAGCCTGGGTGCAAGGCAGCTGGGTGTGTCTATTCCCATCAGCCAGGCCCTGCCCTGCTGTGTCCAATGGTTCCCGTCTGATCCTCTCTAAAAGGCCAGAACACAGGCCTTCCCCTCTCCATTTCACCAGAAGAAACAGCCAGGGAGGTGAGCACACCTGCCCGAAGGCCCCAGCTCACCTGCCCGCCCCCCAGGGTCAGTGCACCGGGAACTCACTCATCGTCTTTCTGTTCACGTATCTAGGGGTACCTCTGGAGTTCATGGAAAAATACTTAACTGACTTCAAAAACACGTGTCAAGCCACCAGCCGGTAAGACCCTGAAGACTGGGGTCACCAGGAATCCTCTGGCATCACGGCCACTCCCAGTGGGTCACTGCTCTGCGGGCCAGGCACACAAGGCTCAGCCTCAAGGTGACATGGTTCATTCCAGCAGGACAGTGGAGCCTGCTGGGACAGGCTGTGGCAGAGGGAGAGCCTCTCACGCTAGATCAGTTGTTAAAAGGGATGTTGCCAAGGTAGGCTGGCATCCCAGGGTGATGGAGGCTGTCTGTGCCCCTGACATTGCAATTTTGCCTTCCAGCGGACCCTGGTCTGAGAGTCCACCTGGGCTTCCACCCCAGATCCAACTCATCGGAGCGGGACCTGGGGCTGCCCCTGGACTCACATGGCCATCTCAAACTGCTCCATCCACTTCCTCTTCATGTCTTCCGTTTTGCAGAAAAACTGGAAGCCCTGCTTTCCTTGCAGGTGAATTAGGTAGAAGCCGTAGGACCACTGCAGAGGGGAGAGGGGACATGCTTGCAACAAACAAGGCTTCAGACATCCAGGCACACGTACACGTGTACTCGCGTCTGTGCTGTACGTGTGTATACACCTACATGCTTGGTTGCCTGTGCCTGTGCGAACACGTTCTCATGTGTGTACATGCACTCTTGCCCACGCTGTATGTGCACCCATGTGCCTCTGAATGCATGCATGCATAGCTGTGTGCCCACATCCTCACGTGAGAATACATATGTGCTGTACCTTCCTCTGTGCACGTACAGTAGTGTGTTCCTGTGTGTGCATGGATGTGCATCATGCCCGCACGCATCTCTGCACCTGTACCTGTGCCTGAGTGTGCCCTGTGCTCCTGTGGGCATGTACATGTGCATGCACACACTTGTCTCTGTCCCTGCATGTACACACATGTTCTAACGTGTATGATGCACATGCACCTGTGCTGTGTGCTCTCCCATGGGTGCACACACATATGCATGGGGAGACACGCCCTCCTGCCTGTACCCGTGTGCACGGATGCTCCACTCTGTGCACATGTAGATGCATGTAAAGTGGGGCAGGTTCCCAGGGAGTATGAGCACAGGGCCTCACCAGGGCCCCTCTGCCAGACCTGACCACCCCCTTTCACTTTCTAAATGTGACGCTAAAAAAACTTCTCTGAAGTAAAGTAACAACAACAAAAAGGCAGGAACAGCCAGGGGCCCGGGCGCCGTCCGCGGGGAACAGCCAGGGGCCCGGGCGCCGTCCGTGGGGAACAGCTAGGGGCCCGGGCGCCGTCCGCGGGGAACAGCCGGGGGCCCAGGCGCCCTCCCCTCCACAGGGAACAGCCAGGGGCCCGTGCCTCCTCCGCAAAGCCATCCCCCACTGAGCGGCCCACTGCTGCTCCCTTCCCTGACTCCCCTTGGGCCACCCCACAAGCCTCGCCATCTTTCCAAGCTCTCGGGCAAAGAGCTTTCAAAGTCGTGCAGGAGGAAGACTTTGGCAAACAGGAGCCCACTAGTTACAAAAGACAGTGGGAAAGCCGAAGGAAGGGAGGGAGGGAGGAAGAGTAGATTGGGGATGTGAGGAGGGAGGAAATCAGGAGAGAGAGAGGAAAGGGTGAGGGAAGAGGGAGAGAAAACAGAAGAACAAAAAGGATGATGAAGAGCTGAAGAGAGACCAAGAAGCTGGCCTCTGCCCCCGACCTCGAAGGACTGCGGGTGGATGGGGCTTTCTCACTGCCTCAGAGGGCAAGTCTTTCACCATGAATACAAATCATCTCACCATCAGGAGAGTGAGAGGAGGATGAAGAAAACCATACGCCTGGCGCTTCAGCCCCCGGGTGCCCTGGCTCTGAGCAGAAGTGCCCGTGCCAGGCTGGGATGAGTGAGGCAGATGGGAGGACCTGGGTACTAGGTGCTTACCATTTTCCCATGAGACTAGGAAGCATGAGGAGAGGAAGGGGGAGACGGTCAGTGAGAGGCTCAGCCCGACCCTGTAGGGGGTGCTGCAGTGGGGTGCCGGGAGCCCTGGCAGGTGGGACACCCCAACCACTGCCTAGGCTGGGGGCGGGGCGATCAGCAGGGAAAGGACTTTTTTCCCAGAGAGTTGGGTGCTGGAGGCTGGGACTGCCTCGTGGGCCCCAGTTACTTGTTTAGGGTATCAGGGCAGGGAAGGTCACCCTCAACAGCTTATCCAGCTTGCACTCGCTGGGTCTGTACCAGCGCCACACTGCCAGTCCTGAAGATCAGGGCCTGGACTTTCAGAACATGGGTTCCTGCCCTCCCCCCCTTGCACATGGTAGGTGCTCAAGTGCCATGGGCAGAAGCCTCAGCTGAAGCAGGACTAGAGAGCCAGGCAGCAACAGCCCAGTAGCCCTGGCCCCACCCCCTGGCAGCCCCAGGCCCCACCCCTGCAGCCCCAGCCCCACCCCCAGCAGCCACAGCTCCACCCCTGCAGCTCTGGCCCCGCCCCAGCAGCCACAGGCCCCCGACTGCTGCCCGTAGTCTTGGACAAGCCACAGCCAGACCACCCACGGTCCTCCAAGCACCGCAGGGTGGGACGGGAGAGGAAAGCCTGCTTGCTACAAGGGACAACATGGGCTGGAGTCAGGCTGGCCAGATGGAAAGCCAAGGTTGAAAGCCCCTCCCCTCTGCTTCAGTCGCCTCACTGGGGAACGGGATTTCTGGTGGGCAATGGGCCTGATGTGGAGCAGGCCTGCTGTAAGCAGTGGTCATGATGGCCAGGCAGTGACTCAGAGGGGAGGCTTCCTGCAGGGCGGGCCCCCCTACCCATGTCCACCCGTGCCCACCTGGCCAGCATCAGCCCACCCACGTACCACCCGGCCAGCATCAGTGGCTGACTTCGAGTCCCCTTCACCTGGGATCTGGAACCCAGTGCCTCTCTCCAGGCCACCCCCACATTCCCCTCCCAGGGGAAATGGGGGGCGGACCCGGAAGGCCCCACCTTCTTGACGTCCTTGTTGTTCATGGGGTCATCGGTCATCTTGTGGAAGAGCAGCTCGATGATCTCCTTGAGCTCGTAGCTGTAGCCCTTCCGCTTGCAGACGATGACCACCTTGTCAAACAGGAACAAGTACCTGGGCCGGGCAGCGCAGCAGGGCGTCAGCACCCCAGCACTGTGCACTCTGCTCCGAGGCTGGAAGCAGGGGCTGAGCCTGAGGCTCTGGCACTCAACTCCCTCTCCCAGCAAGCCCTGCCCTTCCCCTGCTCACCAGACTAACGCAGGGCCTTGACCAGGTCTCGGGTATTCCCACGCTGCTTCTCCAGAAAGCCTTCCTCGGCTCCCTACCCCCATAACTGAGGCTGTGCTGGGAGCCTTTCAGGGGGCTCCTGCACCCCCCAAGCTGGCCTCCCACACACCATTAACCCTTGTTGACCACTCCCAGTTGATCCTGCACTGGACTGGGAGCCTCAAGGGGGAGGGACCCAGATCTGCTGTAGCCCCAGCAGTAGCACACAGTAGGTGCACACGGAAGGCCCTGGACAAGCACGCAGTAGGTGCACACAGAGGGCCCTGTCCCAGCACACAGTAGGTGCACACGGAGGGCCCTGCCCCAGCACACAGTAGGTGCACATGGAGGGCCCTGCCCCAGCACACAGTAGGTATACACGGAGGGCCCTGGACAAGCACATAGTAGGTACACATGGAGGGCCCTGCCCCAGCACACAGTAGGTGCACACGGAA
The DNA here is from genome assembly GCA_004027715.1 of Plecturocebus donacophilus. Classification (NCBI taxonomy): domain Eukaryota; kingdom Metazoa; phylum Chordata; class Mammalia; order Primates; family Pitheciidae; genus Plecturocebus; species Plecturocebus donacophilus. The sequence continues at coordinate 3,698 of PVKP010028174.1, read as the reverse complement.
GGCCCTGGACAAGCACAGAGTAGGTACACACAGAGGGCCCTGGACAAGCACACAGTAGGTACACACAGAGGGCCCTGGACAAGCACACAGTAGGTACACACGGAGGGCCCTGGACAAGCACAAAGTAGGTGCACACGGAGGGCCCTGGACAAGCACAAAGTAGGTGCACACGGAGAGCCTTGCCCCAGCACACAGTAGGTACACATGGAGGGCCCTGGACACTCTCCCACAGTCATTTGGCAAAGAGCTCATTTGGCCACTCTGGGCCTGTCTCGGCTCCCTGGAGGCTGAGCCTTGGCAGTGCAGGGCCTGGCCCTCCAGGCCTCTGGCTCCCCCACCCCAGCCTGGTGCCTGCCACGGGCACAAAAGCCCCATGGCTGTGGCGCCCGCTCGCTGACGAGAAGGAAGGAAGCAATTAAAACTGAACAACACAAAGCCAATGCCAGGCAGCTCTTTCCACAGGAAGGCCCTGCTTCCAGAGCCACTCAGGAGCGGCTCCCGGACAGAGGAGCCCGACCCTGGTGGGACAGCACCCCGCCCGCCCTGCTCACCTGTCCTGCTTGGTGTGGTTGACTATGGACCGAACTTTCAGTTCCCCATCGATCTTTGGTCTTCCAAATTCTTCCAGTTTCACTTGCTGGGAAGAAGGAGAGGGGTGTCAGCCGGGGCTGGGGCAGCGTGCCGAGGGGGCTCCCCACAGCCAGCGGGGGGGCAGGACAAAGGGAAACAGCCCCTGGGGCTCCCAGCTGGTGCTCAGGGCAGACAAGGGAGGGCGCAGAAGACTGAGAAGGCGCGGGGACTGGCAGCTTCTGTCCCTTCCCTGGCCAGTCCTGCCAAGGGGCTCCCTTCAGCTCTGGAGACAAAGGGCAATTGACGGCCAGTTCTGTTCACAGGCTGCTGTTGCATGGAGCCCCATGTGGGACCCGGTAGGAAAAGCCAGATGCCCAAGCCCAAGAACCCATGTTCGGGAGAGAACAAAGAGCGCCTATCTGCCGCAGGGTGGGTGGGGCCGGGGTCCTGCCAAGGCTGAGCTTCCACTCAGACCCCTGTGTGGCTTCCTGAGGTTTCGTTTTCATTGTGTGTTTGGTTTGTGTCTCTGTGACTCTTCTGATTCAGAGACAGCATCTCTTGACATGTTTCCTGCATGATTTTCCAAGTGTCCACGCAGACAGGAAAAGGTGGAGGAAAACGCTTTGAAACATGAACAGGGCCCTGCCTGGCGGTGCTCCAGGCACGGGCTCAGGTCTCCTTCCAGTGTCTCAGCCCCAGAGGCTGAAAGGGCAGCTTCAGTGCCACGCAGCCTCGGTCTGCTTCTCCAGGCCTCGGACCCCAGCTCTCAGGCGTGGAACATGAAGGCACCACCTTTCCTGTGGTCACAGGATTCAGAGCCAGGACTGGGTACAGGGCCTGGCTCATGGGGACGCTTGACTCGTGCTGGCCATGGTGTTTCATTCTTGTTTTTGAGACAGAGTCTCACTTGGTCACCCAGTCACCCAGGCTGGAGTGCAGTGGCGTAATCTCAGCTCACTGCAACCTCTGCCTCCCGGGTTCAAGCGATTCTCCTGCCTCAGCCTCCCAAGTAGCTGGGATGACAGGTGCCCGCCACCATGCCTGGCTAATTTTTGTATTTTTAGTAGAGACGGGGGTTTCACCATGTTGGCCAGGCTGGTCTTGAACTTTTGACCTCCCAGAGTACTGGGATTATAGGCATGAGTCACCGCACCTGGCCTGTTCTTCTTGTTTAATGAACAAGTATTATTCCTACGTAAAAACTTAAAAAACAAAACAAAACGAACCTTTCCCCTCACACCCTGCTCCCTGTACCACCTTTGGGAATGCCTTGGGCAGGAGCTCGGGCAGCATGGACCCGCCAGGTGCTGACGGTCCGAGCGTGGCTGTCCTCAGCCTCCTCTGCACTCAGACGTTCTTATTTCTTCGTAAATTGAAAGCTGAAGGGGGCAGTATCATGATGCCATCCGGCAGCTTCTTTTTTTCTTTCATTGCCGACGTATCATAGGTGCTTTTTGGTACCCCAGGTTTGTGAAGGGTGCTCTCTTTGTGCTGCTGACACCGGGTGGGTGGGGGCTGGGCACTGGAGGCCTTTCTCTGCCACAGCCTCATGGGAGTGAAATCACCAGGGTAAAAATGTTTGTGATTCACATGGCTCACGCCTGTGGTCCCAGCACTTTGGGAGGCTGAGGCGGGCGATCACGAGGTCAGGAGTTCAACACCAGCCTAACCAACGTGGTGAAACGCTGTCTCTACTAAAAATACAAAAATTCGCTGGGCGTGGTGGCGGGCGCCTGTAATTCCAGCTACTTGGGAGGCTGAGGCAGGAGAATCGCTTTAACCAGGGAGGTGGAGGTTGCAGTGGGCTGAGTCACACCACTGCACTCCAGCCTGGGTGACACAGTGAGACTCCGTCTCAAAAAAAAAAAAAGTTTGTGATTCGCAGGGGTAATTATGCCACCCAAGGGATCTTCTGGCAATGTCCGGGGCGTTATCAGTTGGCATCATTGCGGAGGTGGAGGTGTTACTGGCATCTGGTGGGTGGCAGCCAGGGACACTGCTCCACATCCTGTGACACACAGGGCAGGTCCCACAGCCACAAATGATCCCACCCCAAACGACAGCAGTGCCGTGGCGGAGAAGCCTGCGTTACAAAGAGCAAATCCTTGGGAAGCCCGGGTTAGAACCGGCAGATCCTTAGGAAGCCCGGGTTAGAACCCGCAGATCCTGGGAAGCCCAGGTTAGAACCAGCAGATCCTTGGAAGTCGGCTTCGGTCGGCAAAGACTGGGGAAGTTAGCTTCCTGGGGTGGCATCTCCCCTCTCCCCAGGCAGGACAAGGTGACTGACTCAGCAGCCCAAGCCTGGCCTCTGCAGGGCCAGGCCCTGGGGAAAGTCCTGGGAGATGTCAGCCCCACCTGATGGGGTCTGAGGAGCAGAGGCGAGCCAGCCCCACTGAGCCTGGGACCAAACCCCATCCATTGCCCCTGAAGGGGAGAAACAAGTTGAGGGTGGGCCAGGGGTCTGAGGACCGGGGACATCTCCAGCCCCTGGGAGCCACAGCTCTCCTCTGGGACTTGAGGGAGTCTTCTGTCTAGGCTGGTGGGGGCAGAAAAGGGGGATGGGGCAATTAATACGGTCCCTCCCCACCCCCTCCCTGCTCCCCGAGCAGAGGCCATCTTCAGTGCACAGGGCATTTGGGTTGGCTGTGGTGGGCAAGGGAGCATGGATGCTGGGGGTCCAAGATCCAACTCACAAGCTGCCGGCACCACCCCGTCCACAGGCAGCCATGGTGGGGCTGCCCACGGAGCTTGCTCAGTGTTGGGCTGTGAGCGTGACTTCATAGGAGTCGTCCTCAAGGACCTTCCCTAGCCTGAAGAGTCAGTCCCACTCACCAGGTTTTCTATGGAGCTCTGAAATTCACTGATTTTCCTCAAGGTCTCCTTGTCTCGTTTAACTTCATTGATGTACATAGCCAAGTCCTGGAAAACAAGAGGCAGGGGTGAGCGGGCTGTGCTGGGTGGTGTGTGTGTGTGTGTGTGTGTGAAAGTGAGCTGTGGATGGGGTTGTTTGTGATTGTGTGTGTGTGTGTGAGCTGTACTGGGTGGGTATGTGTGTGTGATTGTGTCTGTGTATGTGTGTATATATGTGTGTGAGTGAGCTGTGCTGGGTGGGGGGTGTGTGTGAGTGA
>PVKP010028173.1:0-30459 GCA_004027715.1 Plecturocebus donacophilus | reverse complement strand
GCTGTTTCTTTCTTTCTCCTTTTCTCTTTTTCTAAAATCTCTTCCTCTTTCTTTCTCTTTCTTTTGCTGTTTCTTTCTTTCTCCTTTTCTCTATTTTTCTAAAATCTCTTCCTCTTTCTTTTTCTTTTGCTGCTTCTTTCTTTCTCCTTTTCTCTATTTTTCTAAAATCTCTTCCTCTTTCTTTCTCTCTTTCATTCTTAAAAAAGAAAAAAAGATTTTTATCTCAAAGGGACAGAGAAAGAATTTACAATTGCCAGTTTTCTTAAGTAAATGCAGTAAGAAAAGTGAGTTTGGGGGCCCAAAGGCAAGAAACATGTCGAGAGTTTAGTCAAGCTGAGGGGAACTTTAAGGCCCTCTTGATGAGAAGCAACCCAACACAAGAAAACAACTGGCCCCCCAAAAAAAAACAGAAAAACAAGGCAAAAAGCATTAACTGCTTCTAAAATTTTTTAACTAATTTTTGCAGATGCATTAAAAACTGTATCTCTAAAATAACCAAAAAGTCAGCATACAATAACTGTATCTTCTCCAAAATAATAATAATTATAATAATTTTAAAATTTATGAAGTCCTAGAAATTTCTCAGAAAAGGGGGGAAAATTAGAAACAATATGATGGAAAATATAAGTGCATTATTTCCTTCAAATCCCCAAAAGTTTTAAACACAAAATGTGCTGAAAAGCAATACACAGAAACCAAATTCCATTACTAAGAAAAACTTGGGCAGCAAAAACTTTCAGTTTATTTTATATTACCTGGCTTTTCACAGCATCTTCTACCAAAAAAAAGTGCAACTCATTTTTCTATGTTGGCTCAAGGAATAAGGTGGAAATAATAGATTTTACAGACATTTGGGATAAATTTATTTTTTAAGAGGTGGGAGCCACAGAGAAAATCTTGAGCTTTATGTGAGACATTTATATACTTCCAAATGAATTACTAAATAAGCATTTGGTATTTTTTTGTTACACTTCACCTGTCAGTTGGCCTCTAACATAATTATCACAATGTGGTCTGCTGAAATGAAAAAGTGAAAATTAGGCTTTAAAAAGTCATTTTTAATTAAATTGCTTTGATTACACTTTAATGTATCTTTTGTGTCATGTTATTTCACTTTTAATATTTTTTCTTTTACTTTTGATCTCTTGATTTTGAACAAAGAAATGTAATGAAAAATAAATTACACTGGGCTACAAGGTAATTACAAAATAATCAGGAATTTCTAATAAAAAATTTATAATAACTTTGCTGCTGTTAGAAACCTATTTTTTTATGTTATGTAGGTAGAAGCCAGAAATTATAACTACTTTACCATGTAAACTTATGTCACCTCAGCATTGAAAACTTTATCAACAAAAAATGCTACCAGAGTTGACAGTTATCTGAAAACTTGCCTCCCTAATAGATCAGCCTTGGGTTTCCCTAGTGTATGAATCCAGTTAGTAAGGTGGGTGTTTTGGGGGATGGAAGCCCTTGCAGGTATTAAGAGTCTGGATAAGATGGTCAATAATACAGAGAAAAATATGAATGATGTGCATTCATTTGGGTAGTGGAATCCAGAAGACATCAGGATCATGAATCTGGTTAACAAGGTTGAGAATGGGGTGGTAGGGTGAGGAATTCTAAAAGGTATCCAAAGCCTGTAAGAACAACCTAAGGGAAAGAAAGAATGATGATGGGTTTCCAAGTACTCTTAGGGTTCTGGGACCCACATGAATCATGGTATGGTATTCTGCCATTAGATAGCAGGTAGCAGCACCCAGGACATCTGAAAAAAGGAACTGAGGCATAAACAGAGCAATTTCTTCCCTAAAGCAAAGGCTCTTTATCCCCTGCCCAGTGCAAAACGAGGTTCAAACCTGGTTGGACTAATTCACACGTAGGAACAAATAAGGCTACCAGCCAAAAGTCAATAGTATGCAGTAGCAGAAGTGAGAAATTCTGCCGGATATATTTCTCATGTGGTAGATAAATCATTCATTCCACACGAAAATCAGGATAAAATTTCATATTCTATAAATTCACCTATCTTTTAGTGGAAGTTAAAACAGCATGAGCATTTTAACACGTCAGGAAAACAAATAACTTGAGATAACAGAATATTGAGGACAGAAAGGCAAAATCAAACATTCCTTATTCAGGTGCTTTCGTGGATTAGATATGCTGAGCTCTAAAATCACCAGAATGGTGTATCTTAATACTCTTACCAAGAAATGTAGCTTTGCTTCCTTCAGCCAGTCTTGAACAACTCCAGAAGGGATGGTCCTGTTAATTTTCTAGCAGATGTTTTAAGCAAGATTTAGCTTACGTTAAAGCAATGACCGATTGACTTAATATATTTTTAAAATTAATCCTCACCTAGAAAATTGATAGAAGTTTATACCAGCCTCTGACTTGCTAAAATTTTTGCTTACAGAATCTACTTAGGCTAATGAGGATTAAGTTCAAATAATATGAGTTTTGTTATCCTATGTTCAATGGATTTATTTGCTACTGCTCTACTTGTACAGCTTGCTAACAAGCTCCTTCTAAGGCATAGAGTCCACATGTGAATCAGAAAGAAGCAGCCACTGCAGGTCTCTTGTGATTGCTGAAATGATGACACAGAGATGAGGAAAAATTGGGCAGTATTTCCCACTTATAAGTGGGAACTAAACAAAGTCATTAATTTGAGGGAATCAAAGGCATTGATGAATCTGTAATTTTCACCCTGACTGCATTTTGGAATCATGTGCCTCACCTAAAATCAATTCATAATTTCAAGGTCTGTTACCCAGATCTGGAAATTTTTCTAAAGGGTCTCAGTTAATTCTCCTGTACAGCCAGGATTGAAACCACTAGGTGAAAAGGCCATCCTTGAGATTCCGTCTTGGATTCAAATCCATGTGACTTCTTGAGTGCAGTAGCCCCCCACCTTTTTGGCACCAGGGACTGGTTTTGTGGAAGACAATTTTTCCATGGACTGGGGCAGGAAGGGATGGTTGGGAATTATTCAAATACATCATATCTATTGTACACTTTATTATTGATACATCATAATATACATAATGAAATAATTATAAAACTCACCCTAATGTAGAATCAGTGGGAGTTCAGAGTTTGTTTTCCAGCAACTAGATGGTCCCATCTGTGGATGATGGGAGACAATGACAGATCATCAGCATTAGCTTCTCATAAGCAGTGTGCAACCTAGATCCTTTTAATGCACAGTTCACAATAGGGTTCATGCTCCGATGAGAATCTAATGCCACCGCTTATCTGACAGGAGGCAGAGCCCAGGCAGTAATGAGAGCAATGGAGAGCAGCCGTAAATACAGATGAAGCTTCACTTGCTTGCTGGCCACTCACCCCCTGCTGTGCAGCCTGGCTCGTAACAGGCCGTGGCCTGGGGCTTGGGGACCTCCTCCTCTAGTGAACAAAGGACACAATCAGAAATGTTTCAAAAGAAGACATACAAGCAGCAACAAACATACGAAAAAAAATGCTCAACATCACTCATCAGTCATCGTCAGAGAAGCTCAAATTAAAACCGCAGTGAGACACCAACTTACACTACTCAGAATGGCTACTACTAAAAAAGTCAAAAAACAACAGATACTGCTGAGGTTGAGGAGAAAAGGGAATGTTTATTACACTGTCAGTGAGAATGTAAATTAGTTCAACCCCTATGGAAAACAGTATGGCAATTTCTCAAAGAACTAAAAATAGAATTACCATGTGATCCAACAGTCCCACTATAGGCGCTACCCAAGTAAACTAAATCACATTAAAAAGACCCTTGCCCATCTATGTTTATTGCAGCAGCATTTATAATAGCAAAGTCATGTAATCAATCTAAGTGTCTATCAGTGGATGTTGGATAAAGATAATGTGGTACATATACACAATGGAATACTACTCAGCCATTAAAAAGAATGAAATCACATTCTTTGCAGCAACAAGCATGGAATTGGAGGCCATTATTTTAACTGAAATTACTCACAAACAGAAAGTTAAACACTGCATGTTCTCACTTATAAGTGGGAACTAAACAAAGTGTACACACTTGAACATACGAGAGGAGTAATACACACTGGAGACTACAAAGGTGGGAGCGTGGGGAGGGGGTGAGGGATGAGAAATTACCTCTTGGGTGTGGTGTAAACTATTCAGGTGATGGGTTCACCAAAAGCTCAGAAGTCACCACTATATAATATGTCCATGTAGCAAAAATGCACTTGCTCCCTTAAATCTATTTTAAAACTTGTAGTAATAAATTTTTTAAAATGTATTTGACGTAAAGTGAGTCACTTTACCTGTATAATTCTGTTTCTTTTTCTTTTTTTATTTTTTTGAGACAGAGTTTTGCTCTTGTTACCCAGGCTGGAGTGCAATGGCGTGATCTCGGCTCACCACAACCTCCGCCTCCTGGGTTCAAGCAATTCTCCTGCCTCAGCCTCCTAAGTAGCTGGGACTACAGGTGCACACCACCATGCCCAGCTAATTTTTGTATTTTTTTTTTTTTTAGTAGAGACGGGGTTTCACCATGTTGACCAGGATGGTCTCGATCTCTTGACCTCGTGATCCACCCACCTTGGCCTCCTAAAGTGCTGGGATTATAGGCGTGAGCCACCACGCCCGGCAATTCTGTTTCTTTACCTGTTAATAATACCTACCTTTCAGGGTTGATATATGGATTAAATGAGATTATCTATTTGGGTTCTAGAGCTTGGCACACTGTAAACTCTCCATAAATGACAGGTTTTGTTTTTAGGTGGAATCTAAAACTCCATATTAACTATGGTATTATTAATTCACTTTTTGATGGTACTAAGCAATGGTATATAGTAGCACCTATTATGAGAGCAACATTGACATACATCCCCCTAAATAAATTAATGTTCTCATCTCAATTTGGCCTTTTCAGTGAAAATAGTTTTAGATGCTAAGGAAGTGGGTAAGAGGTTCCTGAAGAGAAGAGAGGCATATTACAATATATACTTTATGTATAGCAGAATTTCACTATCTAACAAAGATGAAGCAAAAGAAAAACAAAACAAAACAAAAAGACCTAAGAAGAATTAAATGCTAATGCTTGCCTTCAAGAAAAGAGTATTTATCACACCAGGTAACGTGTTTTCAATTGTCTTTCTTAATGAGGGTTTATCATCCATCTCGTTATAATGGATATAATTGCATATCTTAGAATATACTCTTTTAGGTAGTTTTGACAAAATCATTAATAAATAAGATGAGGAGACCTCTTAGACATCAATTGGCAAATCAGAAGGCAAAGTAAAAATTTATATAGAGATAAGAGGCAGCAGATTCCCTGTAGAGTAATGACAATTTAGAGTATTCTTCCTTTTAGCTAGAGTAGTACTGTGCCTCAATGGGTTGGAAGAAAAAAGTGGGCTATCAACGAATTAATGTTCAGCTCCCTTAAAAGGAATCTGTAGTTTGTCTCATATATGTTTACAGAACACACAAAGAAACATCCGTTCTGAAGTCTATTTGTGGACAAACGTTGTCAAATATCTACTGGACCCCAGTTCCAGCAGATAAAACACATCATTGTACATAGGACTTCCTATCTTGCACATTAATCTCCATTGCATTGACTCAATCCCTAAACAAGACTGTCATATAAGAAGAGAAGGTGTTACCCATTGTATCCAGCTGACAGTGGTGACATTGAGTGAGTCAAGCTAATAATGCTTAAACTTGGAATTCTCATGACTCTCATTCAGCACTTTTGCCACCTGCCGAGAGAAACACAAAAACATCTGTCACTGAGGAGTTAATAATCTAGGAACAATCCCAGATCTATATTTAGAACGAATCACCCACCACCAACATGACTCCATTTTAAACTTAACGGGACCTACATTCCTGTGAAACACATAGCTGTTTTCCTGTGAACTATTGAAGGAGTCCCTCTGTATTTCACATGATATCATTATTATGAAAAGGCTTTGAAAACTTTCGACCAAAACCTTCATAGTAACTTCTTAAACCTATTTTTAATTGACGAGTCATATTTTATATATTGTATGAAGTACCATGTGATGTTTTGACATATGTTTACATGAGAATAATTAAATCAAGTTAATGAACATATTTATCACCTCACATACTTAACTGTTTTTGGCAGTAAGAACATTTAAAATCTACTTTTTAAAACAATTTTGAAATACACAATGCATTATTATTAACTACAGTCAAGATGCTGTGCAATAAACCTCTAAAACATACTCCTCCTGTCTAACTGGAACTTTGTACCCTTCGCACATCTCCCCATTCCTCCAGCCTCCCTCCAGCCCCTGGTAACCACCATTGTACAATCTACTTCTATGAATTCAACCTTGTTGTATGCCACATATGAGTGAGATCATGCAGTACTTGTCTTTCTATGCCTGGCTCATTTCATTTAACCTAATGTCCTCCAGGTTCATCCATGTTGTCACAAATGCCAGAATTGTCTTCTTTTGTAAGACAATTGTGTATATACACCATATTTTCTTTAACCATTCATCTACTGATGGATGCTTCTAAGTTTGACTCCAATTCAAAGGCATACATTCTATTTCGAAGAATTTTTTCATGCTATTCCATGGCTCTGGAAATGTCTGAACCAAAACACATATCATCAGTGTATTCTTCTTACTTGTCATTGTAGAAGTCCTGTTAGAATACCTTGGCAAAGCTAATAGTAAGTTAATTTTAAAAGTCTGTTGAAAAGAAAAAATCAAAAACATACACGTTTTAATTTTTTTTTTATTTTATCTAAAAATGTATACATTTGCCAATGTACTTATACATAACAAAGGATTTTTTTTAAAGAATGAATCTGCTGGTTGAAGTCCTAAAATATCTTGCTTGCAGCAATCATAAGCTCTAGTATGAATTTTATTTAAGTGCAGTGTAAATCTAAGGATTCTTACAATAATCAGAGTATCTAATCTTTTGAAAATTTGAGATTTTCTCCAATCTTTTGTAGTCCTCTTGCTCACACATAATTTAATATTATTTTTATTACCTTTATTATAACCTTTCCAAAGACTTCAATTTAGTCTTCATAGATATAAGATCCTCTTTTTATTCACAATGTCTTTCGTGTCCATAATATTTGCTTGTAATATTAATGTATTACAGAAATATATACAACTGTCATAAATAGGTTTGGGAACCAAAAACTAATTCTTGGCAAGCAGATGCCTCACTGGTGTAGAAAGAAGCGCACAGACTTAGTAAAAAATAATCTACTAGCTGTTAGCATTCAGCATGTCCTGGCCATAAATTAGAAAATGTTCCCTAGGGAATGGCGAGGTTTGAGTCAGTGAGTCAGTCTAACAGAGGTGAATTTAAAGAACGTCACTTATATTTGATGAATATTTTAATGGCAGTGAAATGATCACCTGACTCTCTTACTTTACTATAAACTCCATGAAGATGGAGCTCCCTAAGGAGCTGACACTCAGTTATACACCTCACAAACAAAACTAAAACATCCAGACTAATTTTGGTAAAATGTACTTAAAAAGTGAAATCATCAGTAAGTCATTCAGGTAGTGTATCTACATGATTACAAAGCTTGTTTCTTACTTTCAAAGTTATTTGACAGCTCTGTTTTTAAACTACAAATGATGCTATGTTTAAATATGCTTTAAAATGTATGTAATAAGCTTGGACTGTAACAAAAATCAGATTGAATCAGATGTAGGTTTGTAAATGATCTGGAAACTTTTTAGGACCATTGCTGGGGGGAATCAGCAGAGCAGTGTTTAATTAGTAAGTCATATTCTTTGTTTTTAAACTAACAATAACCCACTAATAAGGTAAAAGAACAGTGAAACGAAAGTGCAGGAAAGCTGGTGATTGTGGTGATAAAAATCATAAGAGGATTCACAGAGAACAATCTATGTAACTGTTTCTTCCTGTTTTTATTAGCAAAGGAAAAGGGGATAAAATGAATTCTCAGAAACATAGCAGAGACCTTCCAACAACAAATGCTAAAATACCTGAGAAGGCTCTGCCCCTGCTAACTAGCCCCTCAAAGAGTGAGCCACTTGGACCTATAAGTGAAAGCACCCCCTCATTATGGGTCCTGGAAAGACAGGACCTAAAATCAAGACAGTTTCAGAATGAGTTTGCTGTACTCAAGTCTAGACAGAAGTAGCATGAGTTCAGTGAGAAACAGATGACTGGTAGAATTAGATATTCTCTCACTAATTTTCAACCAGTGTTCTCATTTATTTAAATCTTGTATGTTATTGCATCTCAAATTTTTTAAAGTTTATATCAGTATGAATTAATTTTTAACAGCTTTATTGAAGTATAATTGATATACAGAAAAACTATACTGTAATTTTGATCAGTTTGGACCAATTCATGCACTGGAGATACCATCACTAAAATCAGGTTATTAAATATATCCATCACCTCCCAAAATTTCTTTGTATTCTTTTATGTTGTTTTTGTTTACGGTAAGAACAGTCAACCTGAGATTTATCATCTTAACAAATTATTAAGTGTCTAATACCATACTGTTACTTACAGTCATTCTGTTGTACAGAAGATTTCTAGAAGTTATTTATCTTGCATAATTGAAATTTTATACATGTTGAGTAACAATTTCCCATTTTTCCCCTCCTGCCAACCCCCAGCAACCACCATCCTATTTTCAGCTTCTATGCGTTTAAGTATCTTACATACATCATATAGGTGAAATAGATGAATCTAAATTAAGTTAAGCTAAGTGAAATAAGCCAGTCACAGAAGGACAGATATTGCGTGATTCAACTTATAGGAGGTATCAATTAATTCTTTATTGTTTTAGATAAGAATTCTATTTTTATAGCAAACGTCTGAGTAGAAATGTGGGCTCTTCTCTGTATCACAGTTGAGATTGTGGACCTGACTCTTCAAAGCCAAATTGAGTGTTGACCATTATCCAGGCAAAAGACCATAAATCATGAAACTGAGCAGCTTCTGGAGTTGCAAGTGAAGACAAAAACATGAAAAAAAAACATCAAACGGATCTTTTAGTGACTCATTAAAACTTTTGCTTTCTATTCACATATTTGGAATTATCTTTCAACTCACATGATAGCAATAACAACTGTAGTGACAGGTTAAATGAAGCTGTTAAAGAAAAGACAAATGGAACTTGTAATTAAATACTACCAATAAAAATCATACGATCATTTAAGCAATCTTAACATAAGACATGCAGTCAGCACCTCCAGTAACAGAAGAAAAATTCTTAAAACAAGCTGTTGCCATGAGCTTTCTTACAGAGGTACAAAGAAACATCTAAGAAATTAAGCATAAAAAAATAACATTGAAAGTTTACTAAAAGAGCATCAACTCCAGCTGGAAATGTAAACAGGTATCATTGGGAGATGTGTGCTCACACCTCCAGTATAAGGAACTGTGTTCTACCCTAAATCAGCTAGGAAACTTCTTAAACTTTTGTGGGGCTTGTTGTTTGTTTTCGATTTTTTTGTTTGTTTGCTTTGTTTTGTTTTGTTTTGGGTTTTTTTAAAAAAAAAAAACAAAGGCTTGCTGTGGCACCCAGGCTGGAGTGCAGTGGCGCCATCTCGGCTCACTGCCAGCTCCACTCCCCACGTTCAGGCAATTCTCCTATCTCAGCCTCCCGAGTAGCTGAGACTACAGGTGCGACTAATTTCTGTATTTTTAGTGGAGATGGGGTTTCACCAGATTGGTCAGTCTGGTCGCGAATTCCTGACCTCAGGTGATCCACTCACCTCAGCCTCCCAAAGTGCTAGGATTACATGCATGAGCCACTGTGCCTGGCCTTAAAGTTTTATTAGACAAAAAAAATTTCCACATTTAGAGTACATTATTTGATTCTGTTCGTCATCGTTGTTTTTGAGACAGGATCTCACTCTGCTGCCCAGTCTGGAGGGCAGTGGCATGATCACAGCTCACTATAACCTCAACCTCCTGAGCACAAACAATCCTCCCATTTCAGCCCCCTGCGTCACTGGGACAGTCAGCATGTACCACCATGTCTGACTCATTTTTTTTTTTCATTAGAGATGGGGGCCTCACTATGTTGCCAAGGCTAGTCTCTAAGTGATCCTGCTGCCTGTATGTCCCAGAGTGCTGGGATTATAGCCATGAGCCACTGCACCCAGCCCTACACACTCTTTAATTCTATTTGTTGGATCTAAATGGAATGCTGGTAAGCACTCTTTGATGTGTAGCTCTTCCAGTATACCCATTTCATGCTTCTAACCACACAGATACACACAGGCACATTTATTTCATCCAATTAAATAGCTCCAGTGCTTCCTAAAGTTCTATAGCAAGGCGTCTTTTTCCTCAGACCCTTCCATTAACCTGTCCTCAATTTGTGCATTTTTCCCTTAAATCATAGCACTTAGGTCTAAAAGCAATCAACAAAGTGTTACCTGACACACAGAAAAGAGAAGGATAATGCCTCCCTCATTCTCTAAACTACATTTCTATTAATTTAGTGAAAGTTGCACAAGCCTTTATAGTGATCATATCTGATTGATGATTCATGATAAATGTATTTTCAGTTAAAATCTCCATTTCATTTTGCATGCTTTGTGCCATGTCTGTTTCTACTCTCATGGGATTTGAATTCACCGATGTAGGATTTTACTTTCGTCCTTAATAAAAGGAACATTATTAGGCATAACACAATTTTCCAGTCTGATAACTTTTTCAGTGGCTCCTGATGCCACTGTGCACGATAGGCTCACTTTCCTTCTAGGGTACACATCAGACAAAAAAAAATTAGGGTATTTTTCATATGTTAATTTTCTTTTTTTCTTTTTTTTTTTTTTTTTTTTTTTTTTTTTGAGACATGGTCTCACTCTGACACCCAGGCTGGAGTGAATTGGTTTGATCTCTGCTCATTGCGGTTTTTACTTCCCAGGCTCAGGTGATTCTCTGACCTCAGCCTCCAAGTGGCTGGGACTACAGGCACACGCCACCATGCTCATCTAATTTTTTATATTATTTTTTTGTAGAGATGGGATTTCTCCATGTTGTCCAGGCTGGTCTCAAACTCCTTAGCTTGAGTCATCTGCCCACTTCAGCCTCCCAAAGTGCTGGGATTTCAGACATGAGCCACCGTGCCCTGCCAGCAGTGTTCATTTAAGAACATAGTAAAGAAGCAAGGGACACAGCACCCCTTGCACCGATAGTGTCGGGGGAAGAGCAAAGGAGAAAGGACTTACAGAGCGCCTACATAAACTGATTGTGAGTAACATATAAACTGGGAACAACAAACCGCGGCAAACTGTGGGAGGCCTCTGGGGAGGCAAACTTCTCCATGCCTCATGTTCCGGTGCAGGGTGACCTAGGCTCTGTTACCACAAACATTGTGCTCAAGGACGTAAAACCCCTTTGTACACTATAACGTAACCAGACTTGCAGGCTCCTTGTAAGGCCTGAGTTCCACTAGCTGCCCATACGTAATAAGCTAAAAATAACCTCAAGTTCTTGTTTTGTGAAACTCCCAAACCACCACTATTGTCAGACTTTAGAATGACACACCAGTCCCGGCTGGCTGATTCAGTTCCGGCTCACTGACTCAACCCACCATCAAGTCACCCTCTCCCAAGCATCACTCCACCGCTACCCTACAGATCAAAGTGATTGTAACCAATAAACACTGTGGTGAACCTAAGCTCAGGGCCTTTACTGCCTCCATTACAAGTGACGGTTCCCTGGTCCCACTTTTATTCTTAATCTGTCTTTGTCTCATTCCTTTGTTGCCACCAAACTCAGGGTAACCACAGGTGATGTGAGGGCTGGTTCCCCACAGGATAGAACTTTTTTCTTCCCATTGACAGCAATTCATAGTCATCCTATGAATGCAGACATTTGGTTATTCATCTATCTATAGGTATCAGCATCTAACTTATATTTCTATAGCTAACCCACAAATATGTTGGAGATAACTTGCAAAGTGTCTTAATGAACTCAAGATGCTACATGTACATATTTTGTTCTGATCTATTAGTGTAGCTGTCATGTCAAGAAAATAATGAGGTAAATGCATCAATTGGTATTCATGAACCTGAAAGTAATTACCATTTTCTCTCCAGGGGAGATCGGATTACAATTAGCAGGATACTGAATACCTGAAATGAAAGAGAGAGATGGTGCTTAGGAGTTAATGAAAAATAAACAGGAGAGAAGGAAAGTAACCTCACCTACTTTGCCATTCCACCACAGTTTGCCCCATTTATCTGCCCACAACCATGTAGACAGACAGAATTCTATATGTGAAGAATGTTCTGTCCCGAAATGCTAAACACATCCAAAATTTACTTTTAAAAATTAAAATTTCTCATAAATCCCCAATTTGTATGAATTGTGAAGATAAATTTTAGCAAGAATGTCAACATAAAAGTTTCAACTTGACTGTTACACAAACACACACACATACACACACACTCAAGTGTTTTTCTTATTTCCAAATAGAAATAATAAAAAAGTTGAGATTACTCTTTTGAGAACTTTAATCAAGTAACAAGATATCTTTTTAGTAATAGAGCAACATTTATATAGTAAAAGTAATAAAAACCTTCGGTTGGGGAGTTTATCTTTCCCTTTTTAAAACCAAAGCCAATAAAAATGAAATAATAAAGAAACAAACTTTTAATGGCCTACAGATAATGACACCCCTGCTAAGATACCAGTTTAATACCCTGCAGTTTAAACAGCTGCCATTTGTCAGATAATTGCTTATGTTATTTCCCATCTTTGCATTAAAGCAGAAAGCTATATTTGCATTTTGACCCACTTTGTTTTTGCAAGCAAAGTTGTCATATAAGAATCATTGAATAACTTATCCAATTATCTTCACTAGTTGGAAGGCAGAAAAGAAGTTCAAAAGAAACTTACCCTCATAAAAAGAGATTTGTTGCATATAGGACTTAACTTTCCACCTTACCTCTAGAAAAAAATATATATATATATCTCATTGAATGTGCAGCAGGATAATTATCTCCATCCTTCAGTCCCAGCCCAGTATTCTATATTTACTTTCAGTTCACACCGCTAATCACTCTTCCCCCAGTAGTTCCCACTTTTACACCTTTTAAAAGATCTTTTGGCCTAGACTTCAGCCCAGTAGAACATCCCTCAAAGATTCACTTTGTGCACTTTGAACTCACAGAGAGACACTACACTCATTGCCTAAGTTTTTAAAATCTCCAGTCACCTAGCATGAACACATGCTACTATGACCAATTTCGCTTTGTACTGAATCCTCTTTTGGCTATAGATTTATGTGATGCTCGGAATACCCTATGTCAAAGAATAGTTGCAATGGACACATTAAACAGCTAAGAAAGACTTATTCCACGTATATTGCATTAGGGGCCAAGATTATTGCAATAAGGAAAAGAGATCGAACTCAATTCTGCAGAAACCAAAGATGGAAGAGCTTTTAAATACTGGGGTGAGCTAGTAGAAAAGTACAGGAGGTATTTGTGGATTTGGCCAATGCAATTAGGCCATCTGTGTTTGCTAATTTTTGCTTATCTAAGTTAGACTCCTATCCTCCAAGAGAGCCAGAAAGATGAGGGCTCCATCTTTCTTGATGATTGCATTTCAAAAGGAGGATCATCAGCTCCTTGAGAAAAACAATTCTGGACTACAAAACTGTTAAGAGGCTTTTTTAAAGATTTACACTTCAAAGGAGAACAGAAACAGTTACAACTGCAAGTTTTCTAAAAGTGAATGAATGCTCTAAGAAAAGAAAGATCTGGGGTCTGTCATCAGAAAGAAGGCCGTATATATATATATATATATATATGTAACTTTAAGTTCTGGGATACATGCACAGAATGTGCAGGTTCGTTACATAGGTATACATGTGCCATGGTGGTTTGCTGCACTCATCAATCCGTTATCTACATTAGGTATTTCTTCTAATGCTCTCCCTCCCCTAACCCCCCACCCCCCAACAGGCCCAGGTGTGTGGTATTCCCTTCCCTGTGTCCATGTGTTCTCATTATTGAACTCCCACTTATGAGTGAGAACATGCAGTGTTTGGTTTTCTGTTCTTGTGTTAGTTTGCTGAAAAAATGATAGTTTCCAGCTTCATCCATGTCCCTGCAAAGGACATGAACTCATCCTTTTTTATAGCTGCTAAAGAGCTTCTGCACAGCAAAATAAACTATCATCAGAGTGAACCAGCAACCTGCAGAATAGGAGAATATTTTTGCAATCTATTCATCTAACAAAGGGCTAATATCCAGAATCTACAAAGAACTTAAACAAATTTACAAGAAAACAAACACACAACCCCATCAAAAAGTGGTGAAGGATATCAACAGACATTTCTCAAAAGAAGACATTTCTGCAGTCAACAAATATATGAAAAAATGCTCATCATCACTGGTCATTAGAGAAATGCAAATCAAAACCACAGTGAGATACCATCTCACACCAATTAGAATGACAGTCATTAAAAAGTCAGGAAACAACAGATGCTGGAGAGGATGTGGAGAAATAGGAACACTTTTACACTGTTGGTGGGAGTGCAAATTAGTTCAACCATTATGGAAGACAGTGTGGCTATTCCTCAAGGATCTAGAACCAGAAATACCATTTGACCTAGCAATCCCATTACTCAGTATATACCCAAAAAATTATAAATCATTCTACTATAAAGACACATGCACACATATGTTTATTGCAACACTGTTCACAATGGCAAAGACTTGGAACCAACCCAAATGCCCAACAATGATAGACTAGATAAAGAAAATGTGATACATAGACAGAAAGTAGGCTTTCTAAAGTTTAGACAGGCTAAGGTGAACTTGAAAGCCATCCAAGTCACCTGTCTCAATTAGATGTGCACAGGTGATCTGCTCTGGAGTAAATCTCAAAAGGATATTCCAATTGCCTTGACTTGATTAATACACATTGTGTACATGTAAACATTATTACACTTACCCCCAAAATATGTACAACCATGATCATTTATAAATTAAATAAATAAACAAAAATAAAAGTCAAGGAAATAGTGACCAACCAGGCAATAAGACAACCAAGAGCAGAAGGCTACCCTTCATCTCAACCATTCTCCCTAAAACACCCGGCCACGTTTATCGAATCACAGCTAAGATCCCTCTTCATGGAAATAGAGAATTGATTCCTTATTACTTTTTAATTTATTACTGTATATAATTAGTATATCATGAAAAATGACAACATATGATCAAGTATATCATATCTTTCATCTCTTCTAAAATCACATTCTCCCCACGGGCAGAAAAATACAATGAATAGAAGTTCCATTTCCCCAGAATTTTCTGCAATTTTTATAAAACTCATGCAAAAACACAGGCCAACATCTGGCTTTTCTAGCAGGACACTGGCAGTGCTATTTGAGGCTGACACCTGGGTGTCTGACGCTGGTCTAAGGACACTCCGTGACCCACAATGCTATGCCACACACTAGAGAAAGCTTTATATAAAAAAAAGGAATATTCAGAAGATTAGTTCTCAGTCTGCCCTTCAACCCACTGACATAACAGGCTTACCTCCAACGGTCCTATTTCGACCCTAGCTTTATGCCCTCCCCTTCAAGCCAGCCACTCATTTTATTGAGCTCCCAGCTGTCCACTCACCTGCTTCACTCTGCATTTCACAACTGGTCCAGCACTTTCGTGGGGCATCAGTTTTTACCTGGCAATGTCAGCCTGTTTGATACCTCTGAGTCATTCTACTGCTTGAATCCTTTTATTTCTCTTCATGTAGGTCACATGAATTCACTCTTCCAAATTTGGAGCTCGAATCTCACATTTTCCATGAAGCCTTCCTGACTTTCCTCTCTGAATACATGCCCCTCCTCTCTGATCTGCAGCAATTTGATGTGCTTCTATTATAGTGCCTGTCTTACCGTACTGTAATTCTAGGTTCACCTGTCTGTTTCTCCCACTGACCATGACTCTTAGTGGATCAAATAACATAGTGTGTTTATTTTTCTATCCTTGACACCTTAAAGGCACACAGACACCTGTTAAATTAATTGAAAATATGTTTCAAACACCTCCATATGCATGACTTAGTGAACCACCCTAAAAAGGTACAGGTCAACACCATGGGGCCTATCTCCTTCTGTCTCTGGAGAGTTAAGGCCTGTTTTTAGATCTTATTATTTTTTCTTCTCAATATGATATACAATTAGTTGATTAATAAGCATAAAAGAGAAAATAGTGCAATGGTTGATATGTTCTACAGTATTAATAAGTCCAGCATCACTTAAAGTCATCTTTTCTTTTAGAAGATATATATATGGACTTACTAAAATATAACTGTAATAACCATTAAAGCTAACAAAAAGGTAGAAAACTAGCAAGATATCAAGTATAAGAGTTCAAATTTTATAAAAGATTGACCTGAATATTTTCCTTTCTCCATCTGATTTAGAGATTTGAACCTAGCATTTGTTCTGTTTGAAGCATTATAGATTTTAGCTAATTAGGAAATATGTCAAAATACTCTGTTATTTATTCCAAGATATCATTTTATCAATTCTATTTGGTCTGTTATGGGAAAATGAAAGAATAAAGAAATAGAAAGGTGTTTTCCCACATCCTTTGTAGGATAGCACATTCTATAGAATCTATAAGTTAGAAATAATTTTATTGAATGAGTTCTCAAAGTCTTGGCCATCCACCACTGAGAGTTGGTCACCAAGACCCTATTTGAATGTTTCCAGTATTGAATGTGTCTTCCTTCAGGAGGTCCTGCTGCCTAGTACTGCACAGCTCTGATGCTTTGAAAGTTATCACTCTTGAAATGAAGCCAACCTGTGCTGAATTCCAATTTGTGCCTACTCTGTGAAGTTTTCAATCATATTCCACTTCAGTCCTCTTTTTCCCGCCCAATTTTCTATGCAACATAAATTCTAGATGCCTTCCCATTTTTATCAGTCTCTTTCTCTATGTCTTTCCGTGCATCCTCTTTTTGTTTATTTGTTTGGATTGGTTGGTTTAAATTTGTTTTTCATATGATTTGAAGAACCACAACTTTTCTTACACAATTGCAAATTAAACCAAAAATTTGTAAAACTGGCTTATAAAATTACAGGGGGATTTTTAAAATAAAATTAATAGACAGTGAATTCTTGAGTTTATCCTTTTAAAGTTTAATCCCTGAATTCTAGTTCAATTCAAGGATTAAACTTTAAAAATAGATTAACTCAAGACACATTGATTCATACTTTAGGGTATAATTCTCTGCCTTTTCACTTCTTGCAGCCCATTCTTAATTTTAAAAAGTTAAAATAGTTCTCATTTTTACACCTTTTAAAAGATCTTTTGGGCTAGACTTCGACCCAGTGGAATGTCCCTCTAAGATTCATTTCACGCATGTAGAACTCAAAGAGAGAAAACATGCTCATCGTCTATGTTTCATTGCTTATGTCTTAATTTAAGAATGAAACTACCATTGGTCAATAGTAAGCTACTTATTTTTCTGTGTCAGGCACACAGAATTTGTATCATAACCTCCTTTTAGAGACCTGTCAACACTGCTCAACTAAAGTGTCTTTCTTTTCCTTTCCTTTCCTTTTCCTTTTCTTTTTTTCTCTTCTTTTTTAGTGCTCTTAAATAATTAAAATAATAGGCATTGAGAATGTCTACTACCACTAGACAGTTTCTGATTATTAGCAAGCATGTATAACAGTTTCTCCTCTGAAGGTTAATAGCCCGAACTGACAACTTTACACCCACAAAACTCCTATTGACTATGTGCTGAGGACAAGCAAACCAACCTTTGTGATATTTTTGCTGATAAACTGTACTGCTAGGGGTTTTGAACTATAGAAATGCAGAGCTGGGTTAGGCAGGCAATACAAAAAACTTTCCAGAAAAGGTGAATACTGATAAGACACATTCAAGAAAGAATTGAGACAGATAAGAACTTAGGAAAGGGGTGTTCCAGGCTGGGCAAAGCTCTGTTAAGGTCCCTTGATCTTCCTGAAAAAGGAATTTGATTTTTAATGTAATTCAAGTCCCATTCTGTGTGGTTCTTAGATTTCCAAAGAAATCTTCACTACTGTCTATCAGAAAATTAAAGGAAATCAGCCCTTCTTTTCTATAGCAGAACATGTTTTTACTTTAATCAGAGAAATTAACCTCAATATCAACAACATTGGAAAACAACTTCTCAGATTACTGACATTTAAAAAACAGATAATGAATGCGCTATTTATTGTCCTGGATATCACAGTATCTATGCCTTATACCGTTAAATTAATAGAAAGAAGTATACCCAGACTTTAATACCTTATCTTCCTGTGGCATGATGTCAAATGAGCTAAGATTTAACAGTATATTCTCAAGTTTGTAGAGGAGCAAACAAAGACAATGTAAATTTCAGCAATATGTCTTTAAAACATGACCATTGAAAACTCACCTACTATACAATTTATTGACTCACACAGAACACGTAGTCCAAAAGGTAAACTCCCACACACAAATTTAGTTATTTATCTCTCCAGGTAAAAGGATGTATTATGTTTCTCCCCCACAGCTATCATAAGCTAACTGCAGTAACCAACTGCAATACAGCCCAGGATAAAATTTAATTATTTGCTCTTTTTAATACATTTGGAGCTCTCTTTAATTTTTTATTTGCATATGAACTTTTAATTAAAATATATTAGATATAAAGAAAAGTATGCAAATTATGCATGAAGTGCTTGATGAATTATACATAATGATTACAAAGTAAGCAAAATAAGGACGTCATAAATCAAGAAATGAAATTTGACCAGCAACTCAGCAGCCCTCCATAAGTTTCCTCCCAGTTACAACCACTAACATCTACCACGGTAATGTTACCTACAATAAAAAGAGTTAAATACAGTATCTTCTTCCTCCTTTCCCTTCCCCAACTTCATAATAATTATTTACTGTAATAAAAATCTGAGATGATTTAATGCATAGGATGACTTCAAATGAAAATCTCAGTGCTTTGAGGAAGGGAGTTAAGATCTCTCTTGAATTCTTCAATTCCTTTGTACGGTTTACTCTTTAACCTTAAATGTTGTGTCTGAGTTTCTTGTCTTCATTTATTTTTTGTATTTATTTTGCTTTTTGGAGGAGGATATGCAGAGAATTTGAAAAACCAAAGCAACATAAAAGGAAGTGTGAGGTTAAAGAAAGGAAGACAAACATGCTTTTAAGTGTGAAATATACTCCTCATGTCCTTCAACAATGGGATCTTTTCTCAAAACAGGTTAATTGGATATCCTGTGGTGTTGGGTGTTACTTTTCACAAGAACAGCTTTGTCCTTAAAAGGATATAACTTGTTTCCTTGATGTTTTCTTTCTGCCTTCATCATGTATTTCTGTGTAGCTTGCCAACAACAAATATTGTCTTTGTTGTAACAAAAATAATATCTACACATATATGTCAGTGGAGAAACCAGCATAGTTATATTTAGCTCTTTCTTTGCATGGTAAATATTATACATTTAAATCTTAAAGAATAAAGTGATACATATATCATCAAAATACAGTTTAGTATGAGAACAAAATAGTCGGCATATTTTTCAATAAAGTGCTATTTGATTAAATAACTTGTTTATATACTCTATTTTGTTTTGCATTCCTTTTTTTCCTTTTGTTTAACAAATACTGAACACCTAACCTAGGTACCATGCACTGATCTGAGTACTTTATAAGCATTATTATATTTCTTATAACAACCTTAGGAGATACAAACTATTATCATTATGTCTAAAACATGATCACTACCACATAATCCAGCAATCCCACTACTGGGTATATATCCCAAGGAAGTGAAATCAGCATGTTGAAGAAATATTGGCACTCCCATACTTACTGCAGCACTGTTCACAACAGCCCAGATATGGAATCAAGCTAAGTGCCCGTCAACCAGATGAACAAATAAAGAAAATGTGGTATAAATACACAATGGGATACTATTCAGCTTTTAAAAGAAGAAAATCCTGTTATTTCCAATATCATGCTACATGAAATAAGTCAGACACAGAAAAACAGAGAAAGTGCACAATCTCACTTACATGTGTAGCTGAAAAAGTTGAAGTTACAGTAGCAGAGAGTAGAATCGTGGTTGCCAGGGACTAGGGTGGGCTGATTATATCCTGGATATAATGAAGTTACAATATTGTAACTTTAGGTAATAGCAATGTATTATATACTTGGAAATTCCTAATAGAATAGATTTTAAGTGTTCTTGCCCCCCCAAAATTTCAAGTGTTCTCACCTCCAGGGGAGGAGGAGTGGGCATGGGTGCCAGACAGAGGGAGCAGACAGAGTGAAGGCTCTGAGGACAGATACTTCATAGCCTAATGTGTTACAGAGGAAGCAAGAAAGTAGGTCCCCAGTTGGAAAATGTGAGAGGGATCAGATCAGGTAGGACTAGAGGTCAAGAT
The DNA here is from genome assembly GCA_004027715.1 of Plecturocebus donacophilus. Taxonomy (NCBI): domain Eukaryota; kingdom Metazoa; phylum Chordata; class Mammalia; order Primates; family Pitheciidae; genus Plecturocebus; species Plecturocebus donacophilus. The sequence goes on along the minus strand of PVKP010028173.1, from coordinate 10,025 downwards.
CTTGGTCATATGAGCCTTGCAGAGCACGATCAGAATATCAGTTTTTACCCTCAGTGAAGCAGGGAGCCCCTACAGGGTTTTGAGTTATGTAAACCAACATTTTGAAAAGATCTTCCTGACATCTATGTTGAAGGCAGTAACAGATTGAAAAAAGTTGAATCAGGGGATCTGAGACTGGGATGTTTATTGCCTAATCCAGGCAAAAATAAAAATAAAAAAATTTACAAGATGGTAGTTGATAGAATTAATAATAAATAATCAGATTTGAAATATATTTTTTAATTTGAGACAAAAATATTTACTGATAATTGGAAGTAGGGTGGGAGAGAAAGACATGCCAACGAGGTACACCAGGGATTTTGTACATGGTGATCAGAAGGGTAGAGGTGCTGTCCAAGAGATATTAAATGGCTCCTTGTGATATGGGTTTGGATGGGGAGGGAGGATCAGAAGTTCAGATTGGATGTGTTAAGTTTGAGTATATTACCACATATCCAAATGAAGATCTCCAGCCTGGAGATACACATACATGTTTGTTCTTAAGTATTGATCATTACTACACATGTAAAGGCAAAAAAAAAAAAAGGACAGATAATTTTTTTTCAACAGATGTTGAGTAGGATTGGCAATTTCAATACAGTTTTGTGTGTGGGCAGAAAGGAAGTTAAGAAAGGAGGTATCATTTTAACCTGTTCATAGATCCTGAGGCGCAAACTGAGGGGAAAATGACTGTGTGCATTTATCTCTGTCCTAAAAGGCACATATTATTATCACCATTATAAGGTGAAGATCAAGGAGGCTCCAAGAGTGGAGAGGATATGGCAAAGTTTGTACAGTAAGAGACTTAGACAGGACTTGCAGCCCTTGGCTATATCCCTCCAGTATGACTCCCTACCTCCATGCAAGCACCATCGGGAAGCTGAAAGGCAAAGTTCTAGGGTTCTAAAAGACACACACAAATACAAATAGAGAGATGAAAGAATGTGTTGGGAAAATGTGCATATCTCATTAACTTGCCTAGCATCAACCTCTGAACACTGGGATATATAAGAAACTGTAAAGCTGCCTTTCTCAATGGAGTTGTATGAAAGTTATCTGTCTAAATCAGTTTAGACCATTCCTAAGTAGAGGTGGGAAAAATATCTAGATAATTTATGGAAGTTGTTTCTCAACCTGTGAGTCAATAAAAACTTACTGTGTAGCTTCCCTAATTTTTATTTCTAACCAGAAAACTGCCAAGTCTTAAAATTCTTTTATGTAAGCATTTTTTTAATAAGAAAGTAATGCCTGTGGGAAAATTGTTTTGCTTGGCTATGACCATTTTGCTTGGCATTCATAAGACCTGTGAATTTCAATGGTCTCATTTTTACGTATTTTCAAACTAAGTTCAGAGTTTATACTAAGATTGATATATGTTTTTAAATAGTGTCATAAATTATATTTCCATATATTGTTTTCTGGGAATCTGGAAAACATACTTTTTACTGGACATAACTTTTTTGGTTTATTATCCCCTTTCAGTTGTCCATTATATTTTCCAAAATAGCAAGAAGAAAGATACAGGTTGCTTTTTAAAATTATTGTTTTAAGAAAATAATAGTTAAGACTTACTAGATAGAACCTTCATTATGTGTATATAACTGAAGAAATCAATATTCAAAATAAGAGAAATACTGTTAAATTATGAAATTCAGTCTTGTTTATATTTCTACTGCCAAGTAAAATTATTTGTTTGTAAATATTCAGACACAGTAAAATATATTGGTATCTGGAAACTTTTTATGCTTTACCTCATTATTTTGATTTAAATATACTTTTTAAGTTGATAGCAGAGGACTCATTAATAATTTCAAATACAAACCAAGCATAAAGTAACAAAGCGCTTTTGTTCACACAGAAGTATAAACTATTACTTTCTGTTTTTTATTATAAAAGCTGTCAACTGGTATATACACAATAACATATGCAATAAGAGACTTAATATTGAAAGTGACTGTGAAATAGAAAAATGAAACCACTTTTAAAATTGTGGCTAAGACACAGAAAGAAAAATAATTACTATGAAACGGTATATAGAGAAAATCAGGTCCATCTCACCACCAGAGAGATGTCATCATATACTTGAAACTGGCTTCAGGGCTTCCTAAAACTCACAATTAGTCTGCTTCTATGTGGTTCTGCAAATAAATGGAAAATACAGTGAAAGAGGAAAAAAAACTTTTAAAAAATAGAAAAAGCATCAGATAAAATAGAGAAATTACTTTCCATTTGGAATTTCCAAATTCCAAATTATTCGGCAATTTCGGAAAACTCAGCTTCACAAACATATGGCATTATCAAAAGGAATGTAGTTAAATCTAATGTTGAAACTGTGAATAACCTTGAGATAATAGTGTCTGACAAACATTATTGTGTTCCCCTCAGCCTTTTGAAATACTCTAAAATGTTCCTATAAAATTCACTGTGATGCTATAGTTTAGGAACCACAGGTCTAGGTGAATAAGTAGTCCCTTGTGTTCTGGAACAAGATAAAACAAACAAACAAAAACACAGATTAATTACAGTTCAATAGGAAAGTCCTGTGTTGAAAGAAGAAAGTAATAACAGTAATGGGAAAGTTGGACCAGATTTTACATAATATTAGATTAGATAACATAGTAAGGCCTTCTGCCTTTTCTGTATTTCATCATCTCAAGAGGTTTTATAGGCAAAAGGAATAGATGAAAAATCAATTAGAGGTAAGAAAGGAATCAATTCCTAAAATGAGGGCAAATGTATGGACAATTATTTGGTAATCCAACAGTATCTAAGCACCCTCTGTCTGGCCAGCAGACGTATCACACCACACATAGCAAGAGAAAAGACAAGCATTCAACTGAAAATGCCCTCCACCTCTTACCATCTCCTGCACTGTCTCTTGGACACAGTGATTCTGTTGCACCCATTGACACTAGAATGGTGCCCAGTATGTAGGTGCCTGATGAATGATTATATGTTAATTAGAAGAGACAGAACATATGGGAATCTTTCAGAAGCTATGTATGTAGATTTCAACAACTGAGTAAGTATTTATTTTTTATTACATAGAAAAGAAAGCATATAGTAAAGGGCTTCACATATCCAGTTCAGAAGATCAAAAGCTTTGCAAAGGAAATAAAACAAATTTATTCAATGTAAACTTCACACAGATATCTTGAAGGGAAGTTGAGAACTTGAATTCCATGAGGCTTTTTTCCTGTTCTGTAAGCATAGTAAAATTCTGAAGAGATGAGAATCTAATCTACACTGACAAAGGAGAGACTAACTTTATGGGCCAAGTCACAGCACAGTCGGTAGTAGAATAAATGCACATCTGAATGAAAGAAACATTGTTTTCCTCTGCAATCCTGGAACAAATTGCAATTCCGTGCAGGAGTGTGCAGATCTGACAGCGGTTTGTCCAGTTGTGCTTCCCCGCCCATTCATTCTCACCACATGATTTAGTGGTGGCTCCACTGAGGAATTATAAACATGACTCTCCATTACAGTAATAATAATCCATTTTCCTGCCCTCAAAGTCAAACTGAGTACATTGATTTTAATTTTGCAGTTAAGGAACTGTCTGAGTATGGCTAGATCCAACTTGTTTTGGGCCACTGCTGTTGTATATCTTCTCTTAAGGGAGTTTTTGCTTTTGCTTTTTCCCCCAACTTGGTTACCTCTAGAAACTCTACTTTTAATGGACCATAAATCATTCCAAGTACAGCCTTGTTGGGTACATCAGGTACTTACAACTGCTTAATGGTGACATTATTGCAACTAAGATAGGAAGTTTTTCATCCATTAAGCTACTTCCCAGGGCCTGATTTTCTCCAAGTTTTGCTGTCCTTATCACCACTATATCCTCCCTAAGATTTCCTCTGGAATGACCATTATGTTCATTTGTATAATGCAGATTAATTCAATATCTCCAGCCCCTACTTCCAAACTCACCTCCAAGCTCAGCTTTGGCAATAACAAAATACATCAGGGAACTCAAATGAACGAAGTGTGAAATTTATATAATCAGCCACACAAAAGGTTGGCAAACGCCCTTCTAAGAATAGTTTATATTTTAATATTAATTTATTTTTCCAACCTTTCACAATTCCTGTACACTAATGTTTGCTAAGGTCCTGGTTGAATCAAATGTTAATGTTTTTTGTTACAGAAACAATTATTCAATAACACTTGCTAAAGAACTGCCTGGCTGATCTTGCTGTAGGAGACTATTGCAATATAAGTAGGTACCACTGCAGTGAGAGAAACAGAAGGAGCTCATCATCAATACAATAAGAAAAAGTGGGATTTATAGACAAGAAGCACCATTGGATGAAAAATCACTAAGAGGAAACAATATGGTAAGGGGCATTCAGGCTAAACCAACCTAACATGCTTCTTGCTAAAGGCAAGCCAAGGTGATCAGGCCTCACCTGGGGGATGGTGGAGGAGAAACTCTATCAGGTATCTAGGGTGATCGAGTATCATGGACAGGTAATTCTGACTAAACTGACTTAGCAGGGTTCCTGCTAAAATTGGACAAAGGATGCAAAGATGAACACAGAAGCCCAAAATTCAAGGCTTAGTTGAGAAGGGAGTTTGAAAGAGTCTACTTAGAGTTTCATCAAGGAAAGACTCTTTGTCAGTCCCTGCAAGGGTTTAAGGGAAAAAAAAAAACAGTCTTCTTTCTTTCAAATAATATAAGTCGACTTGTTCATTAATGACCAGCTGAATCATCTGTTGGGACCTGGTAGTAAAGGCTATTTGCTGTACGGTGCAAGCATTCAGGCATTTAATGAGGAAAATTTCTGTGGAAACTAAAAACAAAGATTAATAGTTGGAATGTTGGTTTTTGAGTCCTAATGGCAGCCAGTCAAAAAGATTTCTAGACGTTGGCCTCCAAGTCTCTTAAGATAGTAGAAAGAGGACAGCAGGGGTCATCTGAAAATTTCCTGGCTGCAGTTGGGACATCTTTGGTGATGGCTTTGGGTGTTTTGGTGAATTGTCTGAGTGGCCCACACAGCAGGAGGCATGGGGGTTGCCAGTACATGATTTGCTATGATTTTTTGGAAGGTTATGACAACTCATCTAGCCTCAGCATGCAATGCTTCGGGAAAAGGGCGGTTTTAGTTATCAGTAATGCCAAGTCAGGAGAGTGGGAAAAAATATTGGAAACATTCATTTGTATAACTGTAGCCAGACTACTGGAAGAAACTAGAGTAATTCAGGATATAGTCCAGTTTACACAGGGATAACAAGGGAGAAAGTGAACTGAAGTTTACCAAGAGGCAAAAATCACTCAAATGAACAGATTATAATCTAATACCTACAAGGGATCATGATAATTTTCCACTGAAACAAAATTTCTACAGTCACCTCCTTTGGACCTCATTTACAAAATAAATCTAGTCTCATTAGATTAAGTTTGATTATTTGCATAAGTGCAGCAAGAGTCATTGACCACGTAGACCTTTAATAAGTAATTTTAGATTCGATTTTTTCAAAGCCCCTTGAGACCAGGAAACCAAGCCAAGAATTCACTGCCAGATTTTTCTTGTGGTAACCATAGATTTCAGTGAATTCTTCTTTTCTTGAGATCCTCAAGATGTCTTGAGGTTCCTAAGCCTGCCAAAAAGTGATATCCTTACATATTTGTAAAACTGGGAATGCTATGAGCCAGGTACCCAGCCAATTTTCCCAAGAGGGCTTTGTAAGCATTGGCTCCAGGAAATCAACTATTTTTTAAAGCCAGATTCTATGCACATAATTTTCTGATATGACATTCCACTCAAAGCCTTAGTAAAATAACTTATTTTTCCAATTCTATTCTGTTACAACAGATTCTTACTGAATTTATGCAAATAATTACATTGCCAAGATGATAAGAATACTCAATAATAGTTTACAAATTTTGTAAAGACCAGATAGGGAAAAACAATAAATGTTTCATCTCTGTTCACAAAGATACACTTTATCAAATTGCTGTAAGTTATAGATAGCTTAAGAGAAAAGAGGAACAGGATTCCTTAAATCTGGAAAATAAAACATTAAATTACCAGCAATATTCCAAAGAAAACCACAATCACTCTTTGTCAGTTCATTCACTTTCATGTAATTAATTCTTATCTGCTTGATTTGTGGTTCATAATTTCACAAACCTTTCTGTTCCTAAATATCTGATGAGAGTTCACATGACAAGAAAATGTGGTTATTTCTGTGACATACAACAAAAATAATAACCTTACACAAGATATTGACAAATTTCTATGATGTTCATAAAAATTTATTACAATTAGTATAATACCTACATATGTAATAATCACCCATACAAATACAATCTAGGAAAAGCAAAAGCATATCTTATTTTATTTATTTGCAAAAAAGGAACATCTTCTCTTATTTGACAAGCCTTTCACAAAATTTTTAAAACAACTTCATTGAGGTATAATTGATGTACAATTAAAACTACACATTTTTTCAACTTTTTAGAGTCAGTGGGTCTATGTGCAGTTTTGTTACCTGGGTACATTACGGGATGCTGGGGCTTAGTGTAGGAATGATCCTGTCATCCAGGCACTGAGCATTGTACCCAACAGTTAGTTTTCAACACTTGCCACCTCCCACCCCCACTGCTATTGTAGTCCTCAGTGTCTATTATTGCCATCTTTATGTCCATGAGAACTTAATATTTAGCTCCTGGTTTTAAGTGAAAAAAATGCAGTATTTGTTTTTCTGTTCTTGTGTTAATTGACGTAGGATAATAGCTTCTAGCTGCATCCATGTTCCTGGAAAGGACATGACTCCATTCTTCTTTATGCCTACATAGTATTCCATGGTGTATGTCTACCATATTATATTTTCTTTATCCAATCCACCAGTGATGAGCACCTGGGTTGATACCATGTCTTTGCTATTGTGATTAGTGATGTGATGAACAGGCAAGTGCATGTGTCTTTGGTGAACAATTTGTTTTCTTTTGGTTATTGTAATAGGACATTCTTGCATTGCTGTAAAGAAATACCTGAGACTGAGTAATTTATTGGAAAAGAGATTTAATTGGTTCATAGTTTTGCAGGCTCTACATGAAGCATGGCACCAGCATCTGCTTCTGGGAGGCCTCAGGAAGCTTTTACTCATGGCAGAAGGTAAATCAGGAGCAGATACATCACATGGCAAAAGCAGGAGCAAGAGAGAAAGGGACTAGGGGAGGTGTCACACACTTTTATATGACCAGATCTCACGTGAACTCAGAGACAGAAAGCTCACTTATCAACAAGAGGATGGTCCAAGCCATTCATGAGGGATCTGCCCCCATGATCCAAACACTTCTCACCAGGCCTCACCTCCAACACTGTGGATTACATTTCAACATGAGATTTGGATGGGGACAAATCAGATATATACCCAGTAATGGGAGTGTTGGATTGAATGATAGTTTTAAGTTCTTTGAGAAATATTCAAACTGCTTTCCATAATAGCTAATTTACATTCCCACCAATAGTGTATAAGCATTCCCTTTTCTCTGCAGTCTTGCCAGTATCTGTTGTTTCTTTTGACTTTTCAATAATAGCCATTCAGACTGGTGTGAGATGGTGTCTCATGTGGTTATGGTGTGCACTCCTCTGATGATTAGTGATGTGCAGCATTTTTTCATATGTTTCTTGGCTGCTTGTATGATTTCTTTTGAGAAGTGTCTGTTCATGTCTTTTGCCCATTTTTAATGGGGTTTTTTTCACTTGTTTTCTCTACATCCTTGAAACATTTGTTATTATTTGTTTTATTTTGTTTTGCTTTTTATTATAGCCATCCTAACATGTGTGAGGTAATGTTGCATTGTAATTTTAATTTGCATTTTCCTGATGATTATTGATATTGAGCATTTTTTTTCACATTCTTTGTTGGCCAATTATGTCTTCTTAAGAGAAATGTCTATTTAATTCCTTTTTCCAGTTGTTTGTCAATATAGTTTGGATATCTGTCTCCACCCAAATCTCATGTTGAATTATAATCCCCAATGCTGGAGGTAGGTCAGGGTGGGAGGTGTTTGGGTCATGGGAGCAGATAACTTAATGTTGTCTTTGCGATAGCGAGTTCTTGTGAGGTCTGGTCAATTACACGTGTATTGCACTTCCCCCCGACTCTCTCTTTTGCTCCTGCTCCCACCATGTGAGAGGCCTGTTCACTCTTCACTTTTTGCCATAATAGGAAGTTTCCTGAGGCCTCCCCAGAAGCAGAAACTGCTATGCTTCCTGTACAGCCTACAGAACCATGAGCCAATTAAACCTATTTTCTTTATAAATTACCCAGTCTTAGGTATTTCTTTATAGCAATGCAAGAACAGCCTAACACATTTGTCTTTTTGACATTAAGTTGTAGGAGTTTTTTTATACATTTTGGATATTAACTCCCTCAGATAAATCTGCAAATAATTCCTCCTATTCTGCTTACATATTTAACATGTCAAATTAACCTAGTTAAACATCTCTCTTTTTACAAGGTGAAAGAACAAATACTTTAAGATTTTTCTAGGGCCCTCTAGGAAATCTCAAAGTCATCTCAAGAACAAGATTTCGTTCAGATTTAATTTTTGGAAATTGTCAAAAACTTTTGACAGTTGGAATGATTGATTAAATAGGATTACAGAGCACTGTAGAACAATACTTACCTTATTTTCAGTAATCAACATAAATGTTAACACAAAGCACAAAAAAAGTGTTCTAATAAGACACAAAAGCTTAGTTTCCCAGGCAGATTACTTAAAGGGGGTAAAAAACCTATTATAATTTCTTGTTAAAAACCATAAATCAGAAGACTTTTAGGATTTTCTTTTCCCCTGATATATATCTTATGGTGGCTGTAGAATACCTTCTACACTGAGGAGACATCTAGCAGCTTTCTGTCTCCAAAGCCCACCTGAGTAAATAAAGTATTTCATCTATTTCTAATTAGCCTTGTCCTTTCAGCCTCAGGACATTGCATTTAGGGGATCCTGAGTCCCTTGGAAGCCCCTGATAAGGGCAAGAGACCTTAAGTGTAAGTGATGGAGGGCCTAGAGTGAGAAGGAAAAGGCCTAGCAGGAGTCGACAGAGAGATGGAGGAATTAGGGAGCTGAAGGGAGACACATCCATGGATGCAAGTGAGCTGGAGGGAAGATAGCAGGAGCTGGTGAAAGTAATGAAAGTAATGAAAGCGAAGCAGGAGGAGTGAAAGTAATGAAAAGAGAGAGATCTCAGAGGAGCTAGTCTAGGGAGACTTGATATTTCCTAAAGAGGTCAATGAAGTTCCAAATCATCCTCAACAAAATCATGCCGATGACAAGCAGGTGACAGAGCCGTTGTAGCATAACAGCAGGAGGTCAAGAAGAGGTTTTGGTCAGCTGAGAAGTTCCCATAGAAGAAGCGGGTTAAAGACAGAGAGCAAGAAAGCCTCGCAAAGAGCCAGGAAAAGATTTTCAGCCCAGTATTCAGGGAGTAATCACCACTCAAAACAGAGAAGCAGGAAGAAAGACTTGCATCCCAGGGAGTCAAGGAATAATTCCCACTCAAAACAGAATAAGAAAAAAGACCTTTCAACTCAGGAGATACCTTTCAAAAGAAGCCTGGGACTGGGCATGGTGGCTCACATCTGCAATCTCAGCACTTTGGGATTTCGGCGGGTGGATCACTGGAGGTCAGGAGTTCAAGGCCAGACTGACCAATGTGGTGAAACCCTGTCTCTACTAAAAATACAAAATCAGCCAGGTGTGGTGGTGCATGACTGTAATCCCAGCTACTTGGGAATCTTAGGCAGGAGAATTGCTTGAACTTGAGAGGTGAGGTTGCAGTGAGCTGAGATAATGCCATGGGACTCCTGCCTGGGCAAGAAGAGTGAAAGAAGAAGAAGGAGAAGGAGGAGGAGGAAGAGGAGGAGGAGGAATGAGGAGAGGAGGGAGGAAGAGGGAGGAGGAGGGAGCAGGGAGGAGAAGGAGGGATGAGAAAAGGGGAGGAGGAGAGAGGAGGAGGAGGGAG
>PVKP010028172.1:0-30459 GCA_004027715.1 Plecturocebus donacophilus | reverse complement strand
ACATTTTTCTCAGTATCACATTATACCTATTTTAAAAGTGACCACATAACTGGAAGTAAATCACTCCCCAGCAATTGCATAGCATTTCACAGGTTTAAATAAAATATTGGTTGGCTGCTTATTTGTTATTTTCATCCCCTATTCCTTCCTGTCTCCATTGTTAAACACAATTATTGTCATAAAAGAGGTTTTTAATACCCATTTTTAGACTGTATTCTAGCCTGGGCAATAAAACAAGAATCCCATTCTCTCTCCCTCTTTCTCTTCCTCTTTTTCTTCCTCTTTCTTTCTCTCTTTCATTCTTTTTTTTCTTTCTTTTGCTGTTTCTTTCTTTCTTTCTTTCTTTCTCCTTTTCTCTCTTTTTCTAATAAAAAAAAAGTAAAAGTACTTAAAATAGTTTAAAAAGTAAATTTTGTTACACACGTATATATATATAACCACAAAAAAACTATACTCTTGTAAAACAGAAAAATTGTTCTTACTGCTTTAAAATGAACATAAATGGAGTATACAAATTAAATATACTGTTGGTCTCAATATACTAGAAAACATATCAAAAATATATCAAAACATATCAAACATATCTCAATATACTAGAAAACATATCAAAAATATATCAAAACATATCAAAAATATATTTTTAATGTGTCAAATTTGCTCTGTTCATAATTCACGTTACTATAATAAATACTAAATATTTAAGTATCAATTTTGCTTGTTACCTTGAATTCCTCCATCCTGCCTGCCTGTTAAATACTTAAGGTTGACATGATAGCCAGAACAAGGGTACATCCTGCCCTGGATGGGAGAGCATCCTGATTTGGGTGGGAGAGAGAATATGATACCCCAGATTGTCTAGAAAAGGTTTAGCTCGTCTTTCTTAAATAGCAATATGGCCAGGCATGGCTCATGCCTGTAATCCCAGCATTTTGGGAGGTCAAGATGGGAAGATAGTTGAGCCCAAAAGTTTGAGACCAGCCAGGGCAACAAGGTGAGATCCTGTCTCTACAATAAATTTAAAAATTAGTTGGGCATGGTGGCACCTGCCTGTACTCCCAGCTACTCAGGAGGATGGGGCAGGAGGACCGCGTGAGTCCAGGAAGCTAAGGCTGCAGTGAGCCATGATTGCACACCACTGAGCTCCAACCTGGATGACAAAGTGAGACCAAGTCTCCAGAAAAAAAAAAAGGATAAACAGCAAAATACGAAGTTAAGAAATTAAAAAATCTAGTGACTATTAAGGTAAGTGAATATGAGATCTTTTTTTCCTAAAATAATAATTGAAGCAGCCACATGTTTACAAAATTCACTAATAATTTAATGGATATGCAAAGTATTTGATCCTCTTGTTAATCTTTTATTAAGAGGTCAATCCACCAGAAGGCATCAAGGACAGGAATAATAGGGTAGATTAAGGCAGGGAGGAAAAGGGAAGGATAAGAAGGTGGGAGGATGGGTGGGTGGTAATGCAGAAGGGGTGTGTGTGTGTGTGTGTGTGTGTGTGTGTGTGTGGTGGGAAGTGATTATAAGAGCAACAGCAATCCTTAGCCTTAGTGATAGCAGACACACTTACTGGGTGCCTATATGAAATAAATAGATCAGTCCATCCGTCGATCCATCAATCCATCCATCCATCCATCCATCTATCCATCCATCCATCCATCCATCTATCCATCCATCCATCCATCCATCTAAGCATCCCTCAGACTTCCATAATAAACTAATTTTTGCATAATTGCCTTGTTATTTTCATAGTCTCTGGATATGTGAGGTCTAACTATTCATCTACAGCATGAGTGGATAAAGGTATATCAAATGAGACAAACATATTAAAAGATAGATCAAATGAAACAGATATATTTAAAGCCATATCAAATGAGTTAATAACAGAGAAATAGCTGCTCTGCCTCTCTGTAGAACTACATTGGTGGATGAGGGGAATGTAGTAATGTGATTAGATGTTCAAATGAAGGAAAGGAACCATAACTGAGATACAGGGAAGGATCAGCACTATGAGGCAGCATGAACTGATCAAATGAATACTCAATAGGTGTTAGAAAACCCAAGTTCTACTCCTCCGTTTACATCTAACTGACAGCATAATGTTGGCCTTGCCACCTCACTTAACCTAACTTTCCTCACACATGTAATGTTAGAGACAACCAATGATTGATAGAATCTCTGCTACTTCCAGTTTCCCACAATGCTTTGAGCTTATTAACTGTGACTGGAGCTAGAGGATATCTAGTCTGAAAGACCCCTCTGGAGTGGTGAGGATTGAGAAGGGGTTTAAAAGTTACAACCAGGACAAGCAACGGTATATGTTTTCTTTGAAAGAGAGGACACTGGTCTACAATTGTCAACTCATAAACTGGCCTCACTGAAAAAGAGAGTGAAAATTGGTTATAGCAAGGAAAGGTCATCAAGCCAAGCACATAAAAGAAGTACTAATTTTTAACATTGATTTATGTTTATAAATAAATAGGACTACAGGATGCTTCACCATGCTGCTTGCTATGGGCACTCACTCTGCCTCACATATACGCAAAAATGTGTGTGTATGTAACGTGTGTGTGTGTTTTTTTTTTTTTTTTGAGACAGGGTCTCACTCTGTCATTTAGCTGAGTGCAGTGATATAGTCATAGCTCAATGCAACCCACCTTAGCCTCCTGAGTAGCTGGGACTACAGGCACATGCCACCACACCAAGCTAATTTTTTATTTTTATTTTTTGTGCAGACAGAGTCTCACAGAGACTGGTCTCAAACTCCTGGACACAAGTGACTGTCCCACCTCAGCCTCCCAAAGTGCTGGGATTACAGGCATGAGCCACTGCACCCGGCAGGAAGTACTCATTTTAACTGAAGATAAAACAGTATTAGGACCATGGAAGGCTCCTAATACTAGCTTACCTCTTAAGCATTGGGGTTCAGTCTTGGCCCTGTACCTTCTCTACTCAAGCATCTGCTGTGCTTGGGTGACAACCTGAGCATTATGCTTAAGGTTTCATCCACCACCTCTGTGTATATATATATGGTAAGCCCAGCTCCTTAACTCCAAGCTGCAGAAACATCTCCCCAACATCTTCCTGGGTATATACCAAGACGTGTGGAAGCAACTCAAATAGCATGTCCCAAACTGCATCTGCCATTTCCTCCGGCACCTAGATATCATACCTGCTCTTCCCGGATCCCTGAATCTCAGGTTGATAGCAACATCAAGAGCTAAGGCATTAATTGCTATGGTTTGAATGTTTGTGTCCCCTTCACAGTTCATGTTGAAGCTTAATCCTCAGTGCAACAATATTAAGAAATGGATTCTTTAGGAGGTGATTAGGCTATGAGGGCTCTGCCCCCAAAGATGGGATGTAGTGCCTTATAAAAGGGCTTGAAGGGGTAGGTTCTCTCCTTCTATCCCTTTTGCTCTTCTACTCCTACACCATGTTCAAGGTCCAGAAACCAAATCTATAGTGCCCTGATCTTGGACTTTCCAGCCTCCAGAATTGTGAGAAATACACTTAAGTTATTTATAAATTACCCAGCTTTAGGTATTTTGTTACAGCAGCACAAACAGACTAAGGCAGGCACCTAACCCAGAAACTTTCTCTTCCTCTATTCCCTCAAACCCAATGGTCTCTTAAACTAGCCACTTCTACAATCCTTCTACCACTGTCTTGGGCGAAGCCCATGTCATCTTTGGGCAGGAGGACTCTGAAATCGCCTCCTATCTTGCCCTTCTTAGTCTCATTTCCACACTGCAGCCAGAGAGCTCTTTCCATGTCACCTCTCGACTTGTTGCTTTGTTATTATAAAGACAAAACAACGTCTCAGGGAGGGTTGGGGAGGCTTGGCAAGGGGAAGGAATGATCTCCAGCTTCTCTTGCTTTCTGTTTTATTGGTTCTTGCTGTTTCCTTCCCAGGAGTGCTAAGTTTGACCCCAAAAAGCAAGGCAGATTGGATTATGAAGTGTGCGAACACAGTGATCACTGATCATTTGAGAACAGAGCAAACAGGACAACGAATGCTTCACCTTGTGGCTCGCCGTGAGCACTCACTCAGCCTCACAGTTAGCTATAGCCACCTCTCGCTGTATCATACGTACTGCCTGTCTCACAGATTCCAAAGTTTGGAACCCCGCTGTGAGGGCAAGGGATTTTTTAAAGCCTCTGGTTTTATTTCTACCTATAGTTCACTGGTGTCTATGCTCACAGATATTGGGCATTTTTACAGACGTTTTCTTGACTTACTGGTCAGCAGCAGTCACTGCTGAGAGTCAACCCTGCACTTGTTAGAGCACTTGCTTTACTTGCTGATCTGTTACTGTGTAAATGTTCTAGAGCTGTTTTAGGTTAAGTGCAAATTTCCTAATGTCAATGTTCTCCAAGCCCTAGCAGGGGAACACATGACATAAAAACACATAAATAAAAATTGGAAAATTTTTATTTATGTGTCTGCTGCTGACTGACACATTTTGCTTCTCCACTCCTTGCACTAGTAAGAGTGAGAGGTAAGGGATGGTTTTCCATGGCAGCTGTATGGGAAATGAACACTGGACTGAGTCCCAGGCCTGCCTTCACCATCATCTGCATGGGCTTAAATCACTCACCCAATACAGGCCTCTATCTCCTCAGCTTTAAAATACAGACAATCATACTGGCTCTAGAATTGATGTTAGTGGTAAAATAAATATCGTGGAAGCACTCTGAAATCATTACGCAACAAATAAATGCAAAAGAGAACTCTTATGAAGAAAGTTAATTCTTTTACTAGCAAAGTGATTTAAAAAAGAGGATGCTTTTGGCCTTGGGACAGTATCTTTGATTGAAACAAAACAACCCAGGAAGTGAGCTTTATTTATACCACTGTGGTACCAAGGAAACAAAATAGCAAGTGTTGCAAAGACACTGACATTCCGTCCCATTTAGGTCCTATTGTGAAGTCAAAAAGAGCTCTTCAAAAGCCATGAGGCCCAGGGGTCCAGAAGAACTATGTGGCCGAAACACAGAATGTCAGTCATTTGTTTCACTGTGACAAAACAACCTCAGTAGAAAAATCTTCCCAAATCTACCTTGCAATAATGGACTCATTATGGATCACTTAAGGTCTGTCAACTGGGAATTTGGAAAAAGACAAAAAGGGAACATGCACAATCTCTGGTTCACTGTGCCAATGGAATGCACATGCCTAACTGTCCAAGTCAGACAAGGCCTTTTAAAGGACTCCAGTCAGCCCACACTGCATATCTGTTCCAGCTCCTGTTTTCCACGGAAGAAGGTGTAGGGAATGAAGCATTGGGCAAGAGCATTAAGAAAGAAACCAGTCTGTTTTTGAAAGAGCAAGATCTTACGTCACTTATGATTCAGGTAAAATGTCCATTTTTACCTTGCTGTTAAATTAATGCTTCATATTTTTAACTTGGTTGGTTAATGGCTCCCAGTAGTCAAAATCACTGGTTGCCATTTGCTCCTCAGCTGGAGAGGGAAAATGTCTGGTTTACATTCTGCCCTTACCCTTCAAGACTGTCCTTACTTCAGACTCAATCACAAGTCCCAGAAATCTAGGATAACTGCGCTTCTGTTTGACTTGACTATAAATTTGGGAGTTCCCATAACCTTCTCTTCAAATTTCATAATTTACTAGAATAACTCATAGAACTCAGGAAAGCACTTTACTCACTATTGTTGATTCATTATAAAGGATACAACTCAGGAACAGTCAAATGGAAGAGATGCAAAAGGCAAGGTATTTGAGGCCAGGGGGAGGATGAAGCTTCTCTGCTCTTTCCAACCTTACCACCCTCCCAGCACTTTGATGTGTTCACCAACCTGGAAGCTACCTGAACCCCATTGTTTAGGCGTTATATGAAAGTTTCATTATGTAGAAATCAGTGATTAAATAACATTGGCCATTAGTGATTGAAAATCTCTACTTCCTCTCCCTCTCCAGAAGTTGATGGTGAGAATAAAAGTTCCAATGCTGGAATCACATGGTTGGATTCTCTGGTGACCAGCCCCCACATCCTGAAGCTATCCAGGTACCTACAATGAGTTACCTCATTAGAACAAACATAGGTATGGTTGATCGGAGCTCACTATGAATAACAAAGTACACTCTTATAAGGCATTCCAAGGGTCTTAGGAGCTCTGTGATGTGACATGGGGCAAAGGCTAAATATGAATTTATTTTACACATAACATGATGCTGTATAAAACAAGTCTCATAGGAGAGCTAATTCTTGGTCCAAATGGCTGCTACAATTTGAAATAGTGCTAGATAGTTCACTTAAAAGGTCAAGCTCGCCTTCAAGGCCAAAACAAAGCAGTCGTTTAAGTCATTGATGCCCTGAGTCAATGACTAATAAAGTTATTTCCTAACGGACACCTTCTTAACACAATGACAGGTCACTTCACAACAAGCTGCTGTAGTTCTCTATCCCTTCCTTTCATAACATTTATCACACACCTATAAGTAATTGTTTAAGGTTTATTTCTCTCAGATGTCTGGTCTACATGTATCATGCTTATCATTGTATCCCAGGGCTTAGCATGTAGAAGCTGCTATTAAATATTAATTGAACAGATACAAAAGTTTTAATTAGACCTCCTTGCTTGGAAACAAAAACTGCAAAAATATCTTACAATCTTCATATCTTCCTACCTTCAATTTACATCCCAAATTCTATGTGACATGCAAGGCTTCCTGAATCATTTAGCAGAGACTAAAGACTCCATTTGAGCCCCATCAGCAGAGAAGACAAATTTAGCTCAGCCGTGGCATTCAGAGTAAGTTGGAGCAGCTCTGGGCACTCTGAAGTGATAGAGTAAGGTTCTTCTAAAATAACTCCCAAATAACTAATAGTAATAATCACATAGAATGCCTACATTCCAAAAAAGGTGATAGGTCATTTCTGCACATTAGGTTGGCTTCAGGCTTCATAACTCAGCAGGATTCTGCAGCTTCACTTGGTCTTACCAAAGGGGAGAAACATGCGCTCTCTGGAAACATTAGAGTTTCAATGGCTTTCTAGGAGACAAATGATATACTCTCCCCATCTGGAAGGGTAGGGCTTTGTCACAGCTAAGTGACAAAATCAGCTGCACAACACACAGAGTCTCTAGTCAGTGACCTAAGTTCCTCCATCGTACACACCAGATGAACCTATGGGTATTTCTTAGCAACCAAATTTGAAAGACAAAAAGATTGTGCCAAGAAAGTTAAAAGTGTGTTTTTTTTTCTGTCTACATTTTTTCTCTCACCCACACACAAGAAATAATATTTACCTATTTATATTTGACAATACCATCTGTTTTTATTGTACAGAGAATCTTATCTATGTAAGGAAGGCAACAACTTAGTCACTGTCAGTTGAGGAGATGTAGAAACGAAGAGGGCCTATGTAACACCAACTTGTGTCACAGGCCACCAACAGAAAGTGGAAATGTTACATCTCACACATACATGCTCTGATGCTAGGTGTACTTGACAATCATGATGACGCTTCTGCTGGGTGCAAAGAACTGGCCAAGACGATGAAGGCAATAGAAAGGTGTCACACTCAGAGCTAAAGCACTGGTGAAAGAAGGCACAAGCAAAAAAGACCAAATAAATGAACCATAGAGTGACATCTTAAGGTAATATATGCAGGAAGAACAACAGTCACTGCGCAGGGCTTACGAGTTGGATCAGGGAAGATGCATAAGATTTGTATAGTTAGGGAGTGACAGGGTAAGGGTAAAGGGGGTGGTTAACAACAGGGCACATAACATTTTATGTGGAGGTATGGAACAAATAAGGCAAAAGAGAGCCAAGGTGAATTTAATGAATTAGTGAGCAGATGCATAGATGGAGTGGAATTTATGAGAGCGGAAAGGTGATTAGGATCAAATGCTTAGTAAGTCTCAAACGCCACACTAAAAAATTTTCAAGATATAGCTCAGGCCCAGAATATAACAGGTACCTGAGAAATTATTGCTTTAGGGGTAAAAATATCACTTTTCGAATATTCAAATATTTTTACAAGCAGAGAGCAATTTAGGCTTGATATAAGTAGTAGGAAGTGACTGGTGGTATCTGAGCAAGGGAATAATAGAAAAATACATTTAGGGACATAGTATTATATATCAGGAAAATTAATTTGAAAGCATCAGAAAGAATTCATTGGAGAGAGTTTGAGATTTACAGCAGGAAGACTAATTTTATATTAGGGTTTATATCTGTATACCTTGAGAAATAAAACACAAATGGACTTTAAAATTCTGAGTAGAAAAATAGTTATGCTTTAAAAATTTAAATGTTCACATTGATTTCGTATGCTGCGACTTTCCTGAAGTTGCTTATCATCTTAAGGAGATTTTGGGCTGAGACGATAGGGTCTTCCAAATATACAATCATGTCATCTGCAAATAGAGACAATTTGACTTCCTCTTTTTCTAATTGAATACCCTTTATTTCTTTTTCTTGCCTGATTGCTTTAAAAGTTCCAATACTATGTTGAATAGGAATGGTGAGATAGGGAACCCTTGTCTAGCGCCAGTTTTCAAAGGGAATGCTTCCAGTTTTTGCCCATTCAGTATCATACTGGTTGTGGGTTTGTCCTAAGTAGCTTTTATTACTTTGAGATACGTTCCATCGATACCTAGTTTATTGAGAGTTTTTAGCATAAAGGGTTGCTGAATTTTTTTTTGAGGGCCTTCTCTCCATCTATTGAGATAATCATGTGGTTTTTGCCTTTGGTTCTGTTTCCGTGATGTATTACATTTATAGATTTGCGTATATTGAACCAGCCTTGCATCCCCGGGTTGAAGCCTACTTGATTGTGATGGATAAGCTTTTTGATGTGCTGTTGCATTCTGTTTGCCGGTGTTTTATTGAAGACATTTGCATTGATGTTCATCATGAATACTGGCCTGTTAATCTTCTTTTTTAGTTGTATCTCTGCCTGGTTTTGGTATCAGGATGATGTTGGTCTCATGAGTTAGGCAGGATTCCCTCTTTTTGTATAGTTTGGAATGGTTTCAGAAGCAATGGTACCAGCTCCTCTTTGTATGTCTGGTAGAATTTGGCTGTGAAACTCTCTGGACCTGGACTTTTTTTGGTTGTTAGGCTATTAATGGCGGCCTCAACTTCAGACCTTATTATTGGTCTATTCAAAGATTCTTCCTAGTTTAGTCTTGGGAGGGTGTAAGTGTCCAGGAATTAATCAATTTCTTCTAGATTTACTGGTTTATGTGCATAGAGGTGTTTGTAGTAATTTCTTATGGTAGTATGTATTTCTATGGAACTGGTGGTGATATCCCTTTATCATGTTTTATTTCATCTATTTGCTTCTTCTCTCTTTTCTTTTTTATTAGTCTGACTAGCGGTCTATTTTGTTATCTTTTCAAAAAAAACCAGCTTCTGGATTTCCTGATTTTTTAAAAGGGTTTTTTGTGTCTCTATCTCTTTCCGTTCTGCTCTGATCTTAGTTATTTCTTGTCTTCTGCTAGCTTTTGAATGTTTGATCTTGCTCTTCTACACGAATAACACAAACAGAGCCAAATCATGAGCGAACTCCCATTCACAATTGCTACCAAGCGAAAAAAATACCTAAGAATACAACTAACAAAGGATGTGAAGGACCACGTCAAGGAGAACTACAAATCACTGCTCAAGGAAATAAGAGAGGACACAAACAGATGGAAAAACATTCCATGCTCATGGTTAGGAAGAATCATTATTCTGAAAATGGCCATACTGCCCAAAGTAATTTATAGATTCAATGCTATCCCCATCAAGCTACCATTGACCTTCTTCACAGAACTGGAAAAAAACACCTTAAACTTCATATGGAACCAACAAAGAGCCCAAATAGCCAAGACAAGCTAAGTAAAAAGAACAAAGCTGGAGGCATCATGCTACCTGACTTCAAACTATACTACAAGGCTACAGTAATCAAAACAGCATGGTACTGGTACCAAAACAGAGATACAGACCAATGGAACAGAACAGAGGCCTCGGAAGTAACACCACACATCCACAACCATCTGATCTTTGACAAAGCTGACAAAAACAAGCAATGGGGAAAGGACTCCTTGTTTAATAAATAGTGTTGGGAAAACTGGCTAGCCATGTGTAGAAAGCTGAAACTCGTCCCCTTACTTACACCTTATACAAAAATTAACTCCAGATGGATTAAAGATTTAAACATAAGACCTAACACCATAAAAACTCTAGAAGAAAACCTAGGCAAAACCATTCAGGACATAGGCATAGGGAAGGACTTCATGACTAAAACACCAAAAGCAATGACAACAAAAGCCAAAATAGACAAATGGGATCTAATCAAAATTCAGAGCTTCTGCACAGCAAAAAAACAATCATTAGAGTGAACCACCAACCAACAGAATGAGAAAAAATTTTTGCAAGCTACCCATCTGACAAAGAGCTAATATCCAGAATCTACAAAGAACCAAAACAAATTTACAAGAAAGAAACAACCCCATGAAATAGTGGGCAAAGATATGAACAGACACTTTTCAAAAGAAGACATTTATGCGGCCAATGAACATATGAAAAAATGCTCATCATCACTGGTCATTAGAGAAATGCAAATCAAAACCACTTTGAGACACCATCTCACTCCAGTCAGAATGGTGATCATTTAAAAATCAGGAAACAACAGATGCTGGAGAGGATGTGTAGAAATAGGAAGGCTTTTACACTGTTGGTGGGAGTGTAAATTAGTTCAACCATTGTGGAAGACAGTGTGGTGATTCCTCAAGGATCTAGAACTAGAAATACCATTTGACCCAGCAATCCCATTACTGGGTATAAAACCAAAGGATTATAAATCGTTCCATTATAAATACACATGCACACATATATTAATTATGGCACTGTTTACAATAGCAAAGACCTGGAACCAACCCAAATGCCCATCAATGATAAACTGGTTAAAGAAAATGTGGCACATAAACACCATGGAATACGATGCAGCTATGAAAAAGGATGAGTTCATGTCCTTTGCAGGGACATGGATGTATCTGGAAACCATCATTCTCAGAAAACTGACACAAGAACAGAAAATCAAACACGGCATGTTCTCACTCATAGGCAGGTGTTGAACAATGAGAACACATGAACACATGGAGGGGAACATCACACACTGGTGTCTGTTGGCGGTTGTGGGGCTAGGCTAGGGATAGCAGGGGGTGGAGAAGATTCGGGAGGGATAACACTGGGGGAAATGGAGGCAGCAAACCACCATGGCACATGTATACCTATGTAACAATCCTGCAAGATCTGCACATGTACCCCAGAAAATAAAGTATAATAAAAAAAATTAAACTTTCAGATTTAGCCAGTAAACTGATGTAAATGTACAAAGCAATTAGATTTTGAGGAAGCAGATGTCCCTTCAAAGTCTTAACTGACTTTTTCAAAAGAGAAATAAATTTGATTTGTACTTTTTTAGACTAGGTAATACCTGGGTACTCTGGTGGAATTAAATGCTTAATGGGAAAAATACCACTCTTAGAATTAATAGGCAAATATTTTCTATGAAGCTGTAACACAGAAGAACAGTCATTTACAATACACACAAAAGGGTGCCTGAGAGATTCTGGTCAGGTTAAACATACTGTGAGGAAATTATCAACTTAAGAATACACTGGGCCCTTAATCAATGGAAAAATTATTTGGCATTATGACACTTACCATGCCATCAAACCTATGTTTAAAATCAAACTACAATTACTCTAATTATGGGCAAACATTTCATTTGTTGCACAACTGGTACCTAATCAAACAGTTCTATAGAAGAGATGATTTCACAAGGTAACTTAATTTCACTGCCAAATAAGTCTTTTAAATTATTTTTAAAGAGTGTTTTTAACCAATTTCCATGTCAGAAATTTTATTTCTATAAAAATTACTACATGAACTAGGTCTAAATCAAACCAACATGCTTTCCTCTGCTGTGAAACAATAGTCTTCTCTCATCAACACTTTATTTAAATATTTCCCAGCAACAGGCTTGTGTGCACTAACCAGGAAGTGAAACCAAATATGAGTATATTGTGAAAGCCGAGTAAAATGAAAGAACACAATTGGAATTATCTGAAGCACTATTAAAATTTCATCTAAAAATCCATTTCCTTGGAAACATCAATTTAATCAAGGCAGTAATAAAAGGAATTTCGAAAGCATAATTCTTCATTTTGTTGTTTGGCAGTCTCCCCAATCTTCTATGCAAATGTCTTTTCCTGTAGCCAGGCTTGCTCATCTAAAACACAAGCATTCACTCAACCCAATCGTTTTCATGCTAGTAAATCAACTCTGGTACAAACAATTGCAATCTTTAATGACTTACTTTGGGAAAAAAAAATGTACCTTTTGCTTCTTAGGTAACAAGTATATTGCATTTCTTTTCATTATTTTGCTGGGCTTACTGTCATTCCCCTTAAACTACTGTAAATTATAAGCTCTTTAAAACCAGAAAATGTATCTTACTGATTAGTCCACTTTTTAACTGACTTAGTGGCCTAAACATAGTAAGAGTTATTAAAAATATCTAACGATGATTCTTATTGTCCAAGGATAGTGTTAGCAGACGAAACTCATTATTGTTTACATTTTTCTGCTAAGATGGATACTAAGTAGGATCATCAATTTCCAGGCTCTATTACTATATCTCTTCTTATGCCAAGGAGGTTGGCTGTGGGAGAAGGGGCCAGAAGACACCATGCAAAAATAAAATAAATTCTCATTTACTAATTATTATTCTTTATACTTATTTTTGATCTTAAGCAGGATTTGAGTAAGTTTATTATATACAGTACAATATTTTTATGAAAAATTCCTAGCAATCTAAATAAGAAGGTAGTTCCTGAACTACCTATGACTTTAGCTAGTGATCAGGTAGCCCCTATTAGACACTGCACAAACATAGTGCAAATCTTAATATTAGTGCTACTCTGCAGATAAAACAGACATGCTGCTACTCTGGATAAGAATAAAATTTAAAAGGAAAAAAAACTATTAATAAGCAGTGACAGACAAATCTATTGGCATGGTACATGCAAGTGGATAAATATATATAATAGGCAAATCATGTGGTTAGTGAATTCTAGAAACACCTGAGAGCCAACTATGTGCTAGGAACAGTGTCACACTTAAGAAAGTGAGCCAATTCTATTGCCATGATGTTAAGAGGTTAAAGAGCCTGGCTAGTGGTTCTCATTCAGAGCTTGTCTGTGGATGCATCAAAAAGTATTGAGGCAGGCCAGTCCCCTAGTCAGTCCCCTTTTCTTTGGGCACCCTCTTTTCTTCTTGTTACTTCCACACTCACTTATCAAATACTGTACTTTCACCACAGAGCCTGATCCTTTATAGTTATATTCATTGAACTCTCTTGCCAGGGAGATTTCATTGAGCATTTGCTGTGGTATGGGCCAAATAAGACAAGAAAGTATATTTCATTTTATATCTATCCTTAAAACACTTATAAAGTTAGGAAAATGGGAAATTTATATACAAAGTGAACAGAAAAAAAAATCTAGGATTAAACAGTAGAGTTGAACAACTCTGAACATCTATATAATGCTCAAAAGTTTATAGAGCATCTTTTTTCATAGTCATTTCAATCATACAGTTGACTTTAGGATAAGGATACCAGCTCAGTGAGAAAAAAAAATAGTTGCTGAAGACACATGGCTAAGTGAGCAAGAGCTTGATCCCATAACTGACACCACTAACATGGTGCTCTTACAACCACCCAAAGCTTCCTTTCACAAGGTGAACAGGGATGGCTCAGGGAATGGAGAAGGCAACACAGGTAAGGTGTCTCTGAGCCCTTAGGGATATGCAGGGGCTGGAGCAGGAATAAGATCTCCAGTGGGCAGTGGGGAGGGCAAGAGCAGAGGGGTGTTGCCTGAGGAAGAGCAGCGAGGCAGCAGAGGATCCTCACAGCCAAAGGGAGACGACTTCACAAATAAATGAAGTAGTGAGGACATTTAGGGTTGAAGATTCCAAGCTATGAGTATGGCTTGAATTGACTCACAAAAGAACAATTATAGATTCTAAAATAGAATACAAGCAATATTTTAGGAAAATTAACCTGGTGAGGCATGAGAAATACAACGGGGCAGGATCAGGGGCTGGGGGAAATGAAGGTGAGGGAACCAGGCAGGCTCCCACCGCAGTAACTCAGTGCCGAAGCAATGAGAGTCCAGACCACGGAATTATCAGTGAGACTGACCAGGAATGAAGGAATGCAGGCACGACTGTGGGTTGTGGCTGACGAGAGAGATAGGAAAAGGGAACAGTAGTAAAGCTGGGATGGTGAAAGGCTCTGTCATAAAGTGCTAGTTAATATTCCAATATTCAGTGGAAGACCAAGGAGATCTCTGGTGAATTTTGCTCTTTCATTTCAAATCAAGGCTAATTATTAACATAATTAAGGTTTTAGACTTTATTAAAGGTTTAGCCTAGCTAAGGTTTGACTGAGTACTGTTCTCCAGAGTGAACCTAGTGGGAAAGCTGAAGAAGGTCCTATGAAAAAGCCATTTTGGTCCATTCCTAAAGATACACAGGTACCATTCTATGGAACCAAAAAAAGGTATTTGTGAAAGGGACTTAATCCAGTCAGCATTGAATCTTAAATTTAAAAAGTTAGAATCTGCCACTTTGGTAGCAACATGAACAACTTGTTAGAAAGGAGAAATACACATAGGGAGGAGACCAGGATAATCAATTGTCCAGAGGATAAACAGGAAAGGAAGTTTGAACTAAGATGTGACTGAGTGTGAAGAGAAGAGGGGACAGAAGCAAACGCATAGACCCTAGAGCTCCTGAGGCATCCATCAGAAGGACTTGGTAGCAGATTAGATGTTAAGGAGGGCCAGGACTCAAGGACAAGTGACTTACCCTCACTTTGGCCACAGGGTCAATGATGGAGAAGGCTAATGAGTCTGTATTTAAAACACTGAGTTTGCAGCACCTGTGGGCCATCCAGGTAGTGAGGTCTAGCAGGCAGCTGGAAACACAAGCTGGAGCCCTAGGAAGAGGAAAAAATGTAAATGAGTTTGATTGGTTGTTTGTTTTTGCTGAACACCCAGGCCAATGTTGGATTTAAAGACCCGCACTTGGTAATTTTTTTTTAAAGTTATTTAAAATAAAGAACTCAATGCAGCCTCAGTCCATCTCCCATATAAAAGAATTCATTTAAGACCTTCCTTTCATAATATTTCCATTTAAAGTTGGGACAATTTAGTGTTTTATGAAGATGACCGAATTCATTAAAATACAAAGTCTATATGTTCGAAAACACCCACATATGTACACCCGCATGCACATAACTACAAAACATCTCTCTTCAAATGGCTTCTACTTGATTGTCTAACTGGAGAGAAATAGAATTGGAAGCAATCAAAGACACTCTTTTTAAAAATAACCTCCAGCCTCCCTATTGCAGGTGCTCATTGTCTTCCCCATCATGAACTGCCAACTCACTAACAAAACATAAGGGCAGATTTTTCATTTGCCTTCAGTGTTAAAAAGCTGCTACCTCTCCCAAGTTACTTCATCTTTAATTTGTTCTCTAATGGTTGTAGACATAGTGAATATATTTAGCATATCAACAGGGTTAATAGAAACATGAAGGAATTTCTGATGTGGTATGTTTTATATTTTTATAAATATCAATCTCCTTTCTTTGCTAGCTTTGATAGAGTTGGAAAACGTATCCCTTGGGAATTTAATTTTGAAGACTTGCTCTGGCTTTGTTTTTCCTATAAAGTCTGTCTCCGTTTAATGTACTATATATTTATTTTGTTTATCACTTGTCTCCGCAAAGTAAGCAGTAAGCTCTGGTAGCACAGGGCTTCTATATGTAGGGCTCACTGAGGTATCCCATCACCTAGCCCAGATAGTAGGGGCTCAGTGAATAGTTTCTGAGTGAATAATCACAAGCCTGTGATTATCTCACTTCAAAAACTTAATATGTGCTTTTTTCTTAGCAATCACACCAAATCTTCATGCTCCAACTTAATTTCAAACTATGATTTCTATTATATTTATATGTCCCAAAGAAACTCTCAGGATATATTTTGTGGTGACACCCTGCAGAGCCCTGAAGGGTATCGGTACAAAGGAATTAACATGGGAAAAACTACAGCGAAGTGTCAACAAAGGCTCTCAGTTTCTCCAGGTGGTTTTTCTGTCCAGTTCTGTCTCATGAGAAGTTATAATGATTTTTCTCCTACCCACACTCTTCTGACTTCTGGCTTCCCTGATTTCAATTCCTATTTGCAGCATCCGTTTCAGACCAGGGTGAAGCAAAACTGAGGGGTCAAAACAAACCTGAGTTTGCACCTGCTGTTTTCATAAGAGAATGGTCTAAGCCTGTATTTCTTCTACACACACCAGAAACTCACATTAACTTAAAATTATAAGACAGAATAGACTACTTTCCCTCTCAAGGTTCTGATTGTCCTTCTGTGTCCCCATTATAAAACCTAATCATTTCCTCACTACCCTGTTTGATGGGATAATCATAGTGACCACTTGCATTCATTACTCAACATAAATTTTTTTTCCTGGTCAACTGGATTTAGTTTGTATTACTGCATAATAAAATCCAAGGAGAAACTATTACCATACTCCAAATTTATATTAAGAATGAAATTAAGACTTCAAACTTAGAAAAAAAATGATGTATACTAATTCATGCTATAACTTTTCCATTTGATGTCTAAATATATGCTAGAAAAAAATATTGTTCTTTTATGCTCTTTGTGAAATGTAATCAGTATATAATCTAAGCTAGAACTTTTAAAATCATTTGGATTAGGACTAATTTAATTCATAGGCCAATAATTCCAAACACATCACTTATATCAGCAAGGCAATATTTATTTTTAGAAAGGCTGTCATCTGCATAAAAGACAATTCACTTGACAGCACTCCTTTTTTGGGCAATGACTCAAATCAGCTAGACTGAAAATAAATCTAAAGAGTACACAGCTGTCATGTAGCTGCAAGTAGCCTTCTGAGCAATTACTTGATTCATTTTTCCCTATTCATACAACTGGTTTTGCAAACAGGATTGCAATCCAACAAATGCAGCCCCCACCCGCAGCACATTGAAGAGAGCTTTTTGCTGTCCTAGGGAAGGCTGTAGTGGTTTTTTTTTTGCCCTGATGGGCATGATAAACCTCATTTTTATTTTATTTAATGAGGAATCGATCTTTCTTTTTTTTTTTCTGAGATAGAGTCTTGCTGCATTGCCCAGGCTGTAGTGCAGTGGCACGATCTCAGCTCACGGCATCCTCAGCCACCCGGGTTCAAGCAATTCCCTGGCCTTAACCTCCTGAGCAGTAGAGACTATAGGTGCGTGCCACCACACCCGGCTAATTTTTTTGTATTTTAGTAGAGACGGGATTTCACCATGTTGGCCAGGATGGTTTTGATTTTCTGACCTTGTGTTCTGCCTGCCTCAGCCTCTCAAAGTGCTAGGATTACAGGTATGAGCCACCACACCTGGCAGAGAAACAGTCTTTAAAATCAATTTACAAAATATGTGAACCATTTACAAAGTAAGTGCTCCAAATTTCGAGAATAAGATTTTATCAAAGAAATGTTGGCATCAAAATTTGAAGGACAGACAGGTGCCAGACTGGGTTGCTATCTATGTCTACTAGGTACAGGCAACTTATTTTCATTGTAACATTCTATAATTGCTGTTTTAACTTTTTATTATGGAAAATTTTAAACATACACAAAAGTTGGGAGAGTGGTACAATGAAACCCATCTGCCCAACACTCTGATTCAACAATCACAATACCCACCCTCACTGGATAATCTGGAAACAGATTCTAGATATATTCTGTCTTATTTCAGTATGGATCTCTAAAACAGAGTCTTTAAGACAAAACCATAATTATATCCAGTGGCATGCTGGTAAATATTTAACAACCAGTTTTCTGAGAGAAAAAAAAAAGGACCCTTGTTCTTTGCCATTTTCCATGATTCCCACCATGGCCAATTTCAAATTACCAACATGATGTTACTGAATATGGAGTTGAGAAGAACTGTGTCGCACATCATTATATAGAACTTCTACTCTGCAGACAGCTTAGACACAAATAATCTTAAGAGCACAGATAGCAACAAATTAAAGCAAAATAATTAGGGAATGAAAGTTTTGAGTATTTCTTTTACTTTTAATACTTTAATTGTAAGTTTGTACAATTCAGATTTTATGACTATGTTTAACTAGCTTGTAAAATTCCTGTAACACAACAATCAGTTTTCACAAGCTTATGTGTCAACTCTAGCATTACTACTGAATCATATCCAAATAATTAACAATTCCTTAATATTATCAATTACCCAAACTTCTATGATACATCTCTTCTCTTTTTTATTTACCAATAGAGAAGTATTTTCAGAAGGAAGGAGGAGGAACTTTGTTTCAGAAAGCTACAGCAGGGCTCCATTCTGTGTGTAGCTCAGTTGGCTGTTAAAGTCTGTTTCCAGGAGGTTGAGTCAGATGCCATTGTGATTATGTACCTTCATATCACTCAGGAATCGTAGTAGTGTGCTTAATTTGCTTTTTATTGCCCATTCTTTGGTTCTCAAAAGAAAAAGAGTTTGAAAGGGAGTAGTAGAGAGGCTTGGAAGAAGGGGAAATATGTCTATTCCAGGTAGACAACCATGAGCTGATGGAGTGTTCTGAGAGAAAGAAGATTGCACAGAAGATGTGAGTTACTTTTCTGTGCTTGATATATCTCACCACTGAAACATGGTTCACAAAAAGCCCTCTTTAAATGTGCCTTCCAGAACGGAATATGGCACATTAGATGTAACAGTCCTTAAGCAGACGGTGAAGTGGAGTTACTGCCACCCTTGATAAGATGTCAACACTGGACTGCAACTCCACCTTGGGCTCACAGTCAAGTAGAACTCAAGTCCAACCAATGAACCAGTGCACGCTAGCACTCACCGAGACTCCACAGCATACATTCACAAATCCTCCCCCACCATCAAATTTGGTGCCAGGCTGCTTTTCCAACCTGTTCCACTATGCCTTTGAACATGCTCTCTATTTCCAGATAGGCTGGCCTACCTATTGTCCAAAAAGCACATAATATACCATTTTTATTTTTAAAAATCCTTATAAAAATTTTCTAATGTATACAGAAGTATGAATAATAAGGGTCCCCCATATACCATTTACCCAGCCCCAACAATCAACTCCTATCATACCCTTGCAGAGTGTTTTGAAGCAAATCCTGAATGTATAATTTCATCCACAATGATTTCAGTACTGCATACATTCTTTCCTACACACCTCTGCTCGAACATTTCCCATCCACCCCCTTCTTCATCTTTCCAAATGCTATCACATCCTGCAAGCCTCACCTCCTACGATGTTTCCACTGAACTTGTGAGTCATATGCCTCCTTGGGACATCTGTCTTATTGTTGTCCTCTCACTCGTTTTTACCTCTGAAGTTAGACACTATGTCACTGGCCTTGAAAGCAGGAAACCTCTCTCACCATACATATAGTGCAAGAATTCATGCTTAATAGGGAATGAACTGAAGGATACCCACTTGGTTTTATAGTTTATTAAAACTTGACACAACAATTTTATTCAGCGTATTACCCAAATTCTGTATGGGAAATGTCTTGGTAAATGCCTTGGACAGGACATACAGACACAGTATAATAGGGTGGAAAGAACACTGGACACAGAGCTAAAAGGCCTGGTTCTTGTTCTGCCCTCTGATTACATGCAATTTTGGGTATATTATGTGACTTCTCTGAGGAAGAGGAATTGCAGCCATTCTTCCACTCTCCCTCTCTAAATTGTCAGAATCAAATGTGATTATTTATGTAAAGATGATTTTATCATTGATAAAACACATTGTTAATGCTCATCTTTACCTGTAAATGCAGAAATCATTGACCATATCACTAGACAACAAGGAAAGCTATTGCTTTGAATCCTAAACATATAAGGAGAATAAATTTAAACTCCCAAAAGGAAAAAAGGGCATGCGATAATGCAGAGATCAGATGGGATTAAGAATTAACAAAAATCATCCTGGGATAACAGCATACCTAGTATCTTTCTTAGACCTAAAAAACTACTGCCTTATAATTAAAACAAACAAATTGAGGGAACCCTAAAAAGAAATTATAAAGAAAGCAATGTCTGTTTTAAACTGTGTAAGAAAACTTCCTATTACGTTAAAAAATTAATTTAAAAGGCAAAATTCAACATCTGATTCCTTCTTCAAATAAAACTCCCAAATGTATCAAAAAATGGTTATAATTTTGAGTTTATGCTCTCCTAGGACATTCTCAATGTCTTTGACTTCTCAACTTTGCATTCTGCCAAAGGAAAATCATTAATACCAAACTGCAAACATCTATCATGTTATACCAAACAGTACTTAAATTCAATAAAATTGAGGTTTTTTTCCTTCCTCCAGTAGAAAAGAGAATAGATGGATTCACCAGGAAAGCAGTGTTCTACAAACCATCCTGCAACCTTCACTACGTTCCTGTGAGAGATCTGCAAATAGGCTCAGCCTATCTAAAGTACTCACTGAGATATTATTATTGTAAGGATTCTTACAAGCAAATAAAAATCACAGGTATTGGAGAAAAGACTTAAATGTTATAAAACTCTCAATAATCTAGGCCAACAGAGAAAAAGGATTTTTCAACTTTGAACATTAATACGACTTAGCGATACTCGATAAAAACAGCAGCTGCTGAGCCTGGTAAATCCAAATGAGATTATTAGGTCAAAATCATAGAAATACACAGAGAACATTCCAAAATTCCCAGCACACTGACAATAAAGCACCAAAACCGGAATCTCATTAAAGAAAAAGCATTTTGTTTAGAAATAATTTTTTTAATATGATTTCACCATGTGTAATATCTCTGGGATGTTACTGGAGAGGAAAACAAGAAGAATCAAAAGTGTAAACTACTGAACAATAGCTTCCTTCCCTTTATTTCCGTTCCCTTCTCATGAAACCCTACTGCACACACCAAGTAACTATGTATTCTTACATCTTGTTCTGCAAAAACATAGAGATTTAAAAAATCATCTGGGTGCAGTGGCTCATGCCTGTAATCTCAACACTTTGGAAGACCAAGGAGGAAGAATCACTTGAGTCCAACAATTCAAAACCAGCCTGGGCAACACAGCAAGACCTCATTTCTACAAATAATAATAATGAGCCAGGCTTGGTGGCACACAACTGTGGTCCCAGCTACCCAGGAAGCTGAGGCAGAAAGATAGCCTGAGCCTGGGAGGTCGAGGCTTCAGTGAGCCATGACAGTGCCACTGCACTCCAGCCTGAAACAAGCAAGAGCCCATCTCAAAAAAAAAAAAAAGGGAGGTGGGCGGGGGCGGGTCAGGCACAGTGGCTTGCGCTTGTAATCCCAGTACTTTGGGAGGCTGAGGTGGGTGGATTGACTGAGGTCAGGAGTTCAAGACCAGCCTAGCCAACATGGTGAAATCCCATCTCTACTAAAAATACAAAAAACAAACAAACAAACAAAAAATTAGTTGGGTGTGGTGGCACACACCTGTAGTCCTAGCTATGCAGGAGGCTGAGGCAGAAGAATCACTTGAACCTAGGGGGCAGAGGTTGTAGTGTGCCAAGATTGCTGCACTCCAGCCTGAGTGACAGAGCAAGACTCCATCTTTAAAAACATCAGTTTTTAAAAACTTAGATAATATTAGAATACATTTTCTCTTGTATAGATTGCTTTACAAAAAGTAAACTACCACTCAACTGGTTTTTGTTAACTTCATGAACTACAGAAAAAGAATCAAAGAAGTTCTGATACTCCTAACAAATAAAAATGGGAATTTATACCTTTGACTTATTACTTTGAATACTTTGAGTATTGTTATCCATGATGATCAATTAGCATAAAAGACTTTTCAAGGTTATAGTCTACATGTCCCAAAATATGCATTAAAAATGTGAAGGACCATAGTTTTCTCTTACTTGTCTATTTACTGAATTAGGCTGAATTTCAGAAAATGTGAAGATTGAACAAATTTCAGGCTACAACAAAAATTTAGAAGGTTTCGTGATGTGGTCCTGAGACAGCTATAATTTTTTATATTTTGTCAATAATGTTTTTATTAGATCAACAACTATGCAAGCCTAATTTTTCAGCATTAAGTAATTTGACTCTACTTTAAAAATCAGCAGGAAAACGTAGATTTAAGCCTAGTTAACTGAACTGACAACTTACAGAAGATAAATCAGGTGGAGCTTACTTTAACAGTTCCCCCCACTACATAAGACAAAACAAGTCTAGTGTGAGGACAGATAGGCCCGTAACAAGTAGCTGATGTGAGACTGAAGTAGTTGAATATGCTTGTATACTATAACAATCATGGATGCCAATACTCATGATGAGATAACTTTATGTTAAATATTTTTATAAGTGCTTATATAAATTATTTAAAGCTCTCAACAACCTCATGAGATTTTTCTCCACTTTACAGATTATGCAACTGAGACAGTTATGCAGCTTATCTAAACATGCATAACTAGTAAATTCATAATAGAAAAACAAGCATCAATATGAATATTCTTCAAAGAGATCTCTGAGAAAAATAAAAAGCAGCTTAGCTCAATGGAATGAACAACAGGCTAAACATGTATTCATTCATTTATTCACTCACTCACTCATTCAGTAACTATTTAGTGGCCATTACATGGTAAATGGCACTGGAGAAGCAACAAAATAAACAAAACCAGTGATATCCTCAAACCGGTGCTATCTCTACCTCATGGAATTTATAGTCTGGTGTTAGAGACACAGACTAAACAAATATTCAGTTATTTTATTATAATCATAATAAGTGCTTCAGATGGGGCGGGGCAGATAGAAGAACCACCTTGACTCTGAAGCTCATAGGAGACTGAGCCACTGTGAGAACTGAACCAGAGAGCTCAAAAGCTTGCCCTAGCAGATGACACCCTTCTCTAGTCCCTTAGCTAAAGGTAGGTGCAGGTTCAAGAAATAAGTAATAACCAGGATGTCATGGTTTCATGACAAGGAGCTTTCATGATCAAGGCCAAGAAGTCTCTGTCTAGTTTCATATTTTTGGTACATGAGAGTAGTCTTGGGTTTGTGTTCAAGTTTCAAATGCTCCCAGGATTTTACAACTTTTAAAGGTAAAACCCATATATCACATTAAAAATTTTTAATCCACAAATTATTTAAATAATGTAATTTGTAGATTATATCAAGAGAATAGTCACCAAAAATAATTTGTAGATTATATCGAGAGAACAGTTAATAAAATTATCAGAAAAACTTGATTCTTGGTATAGTCAATGCTTTCTGTTCCAAAGAATGTGTGAAAGTGGCTACTTCAGGCACATGGTACAGCAGTAGAAGTCAGCAAAAAGATGGAGGAGCCTGAACTCTTATCCTGCCTACCATCTGCCTTAACTTTAGCCAAGTTATGCGGTCTCTCAGAAAGCCAGTATTTTAATTGATAAAAATAGAAATAATTCTACCTGGTCCACTTTCTACTTTCACAGTGATGACAACATCAAAAGTGATGGGAACTCTCTCCGCCCAGGAGGTTTTAGACAACAGCAGTCCATGAAAGAATAAGCTCCTCACAAATACAACCTCTATTCTCTCTAGGCCAGGAAATCCTACCCAGTGAGCCCAAAGATTTTTAGCTTTCTGGAAGACAATGAGCTAGACAATGAGTTACACTGCCTGGAGGGATTATCTGGTTTTGGCAAACCTTTCCTGTACAAAATGCCATTATTCTTCCATAGAACAAAGAGTACTTCTCCCAAATCTTTTCCTATTTCCAGACACAAGACATCCATGTTTAGATGTTATGATTTTTAAAGTTGTGCTAATATAAAGTACACTCACTGGTAACCTGAAATTTAACAATTCAGGAGACCCCAAATCATTTGGTTCAAAACTTAATCTACTCCTTCTCTGAAAAATGTTTGAAAAGTTAGAAGTTACAGTAAAACTAGTAAAATGTCAGTAATCACAGTTTGACTTAAGTAATTACCATAGGATCTTGTGATAAAAGGAAATAGAATATTTAATCCTGTGGCTTTTTTCTAAACTTTCATACTAGTCTCCTCTACTTCATCCCAGTGCCCTACTTGGTCTCACAATATGATCTGTCTCATCTTCAGCACACCCTCCATACAGTTGCAGCGTTACTTCCCAAAACAAATCTGATATAATCTCTCAAAACCTTCCTTGGGGCTCCTGGGTTGTTCCTGGCGAAGCCGTATGCTGCGTATAGGTTATAAGTGTATCTCCAAACCCACCCCGGGCAGAGGCTGTGCCATGGTCAGCACTGGGTGTTCCAACTCCCACTCCAATGCTCTTGTTCTTTCCTTCATGCCACAAAGGGGAAAAGCTGACATGAGTGGGGAAGGTTACTGTGTGGGTTTTTTAAAGCTCAAAGTGTGGGGTTGATTCAAGCAATTTTCACATCACTGTTAGAATCATTATAACAGATAACAAAATTGATAAAGTATATTTTTTGCTCATCAAGCAAAAAGAAAAGAGCCAGGTAGGCAAAGAAGGAAGACTTTAGAGGTAGAAGGAGCTTCAGGCCCTCATACCACAATGCAATGGGCACATAGATCATTCAGCTTCTACAGTTCCAAACATTTGATTCATGTATCACAACTTTATATTCTAAACATAGTATTATTTTAAAACTATACAGGTCCCCAAACATAAAAATATAAGCAACATGAAACTTAAAAAATAATAAAATTAAAAATAATTGCCCAAGATGATAGAATTGAGTAACTGGAACAATTTATTTAATCTTTAGGTAACTGATTAGAGATATCTAGAAATATGATAGATGAAGATGTAATAAATAAAAGAATGAACATGCATGTAGAAGGTTAAAAACAATTTATGGACAATTTCTCCTTGATCTTATGGAAAACAATAACTTTCACAATATCTGCTGAATATTTCATTATAATTCTAAAACAAGCACAAGATAAGCATGCATTAGTCGTTTGGCTACTTATTTTTTAAAATTCAATGGCTACAATGGCGAGGAGCAAATATTGCAAGTTATTAGTAAGCCAGATTTATTTTTCTTTAGTATTTAAAAAAATCTAATATAGGCTAAGTACCTTAAAGTGGGAGAAACCTAAGCTGGTAAACTTTCTATTGAAAGGTTAAGCTGAAGAATGCAAAATCAAGCAAAAGAATCAATGACTGGAGAACATTACAGCTGGTTCAAGATTCTCTCCCATGGAATACACCTCAGCAGAAGTATCTGTCCTTTTTGACTGTTGACAGCAGAAGTAACTGTCCTTGTTGACTGTCTTTGTGGCCCCAATTTCTATATTACACTTTCCATGCAGACTTCCATTAGTCTTTCCTCACCTTCATAACTCCTGGGTAGAAAAAGGACTGATAAAGTAAAGGACAATCCAAACTGTAGGGTCCAAACTGGCCCATAACCCCAGCCCCTGTACCCCTACAATGTTGGGCTGGTCCATTTTTACCATCAGTGCAGAAAAAGCAATGCCTGAAAATTCTAGATCTCTTTTTAGCATTGTGAACCATGTAGTAGATGCTTATTACATCTGCTTTGTTCTCTGATTTTTATGGTGCCTGTCACCATAGTAACAAGGCACACAGATGAAAAAGTAGGTTAGAAATACCCAAAAATGAGGGGCGGAGAAGGCAATATGGGGGAAAGGTCCTTTTACTGATTAAGAGAGAAAAGGCTAGAATTTCTTATGAGAGTTGTCAATGCATTAAGAGGCACTTCTAACTAGAAAAATAGGTTTTCTTTGCCTTTAAGAAAGCAACAATGGAAAATAGCCTAAAATTTCAATAAATACCAATGTTTCTAGGAGGTAGTAGTATTGCTAGGCTTCTGAGATTTTAAAGCCAGATGTATTATTAAAAAAAAAAAAAAAAACCCTCAAGGGGCTGGGTGCGATGACACATGCCAATAATCCCAACACCTTTGAGAGGTCACAGTGGATGGATCACTTGAGGTCAAGAGTTCAAGACCAGCCTGGCCAACATGGCAAAACCCCATCTCTATTAAAAAATACAAAAATTAGCTGGGTGTGGTGGTATGTGCCTGTAATCCCAGCTACTTGGGAGGCCGAGGTAGGAAAATCGCTTGAATCCGGGAGGTGGAGGGTGCAGTGAACTGAGATCATGCCACTGCATTCCAGCCTAGGCAACAAAGTGAGGCTCTGTCTCAAAAAAAAAAAAAAAAAATCTTGAAGATGCTAATTGAAACGTTTAAACAGCATCCAGTTTTGGAAATGACACACTCATGCTGCAGTGTGGATGGCTGCTACTTAAAATGTTTAGTTATTTTGTAGTACTAAAAGTTGAAACATCTGTTAAGGAAGTGTGGTTGGGAAGATAACTTACTACAATGAATATTTTCCTGAAAGTGACAAGTTTATCTTCCAAGTCTCCATATAAAATGTCCCCAAAGGAAATCACTGGGGTGGAGGTGGGGGATGGCTGTCGTTTCACTCTAAGGGGGTCACTGCTTCTATGAAAGAAAGAGGGAGATTCTCTGCTGTCCATTGGTTCTGACCTTCAAAGGCACTATCAGTTCCTAATCGTTCTTTGTCATGCCAAAATTTCATCTGTAAGGAAAGAGAAATATTCCCACTTCAAGATCTCCATTTCTTATTTAGCCTTTTTCTCTCCTGCCACCAGCCAGAGTTCTCCTTGCTCACAATTTTCTAGGACATCTGGAATACTTGAAATGTTATTTATCTTGTGATACTGGACAGGAAATAGGACAAGGAGCCCTACCAGCCACATAAACTACTTGGGAAGGTTTTACTCTGTGTAAATAAAAATGATGCATGTCTTAATCCATTCAGGCTCCTATAACAAAATACTAGGGGGGCTTATAAACAACAAACACTTATTTCTCACAGTCCCAGAGGTTAGGAATTCCAAGGTGCCAGCAGACTTGGTGTCTGGTGAGGGCTGGTTCCTCATAGATGGTGCCCTATTGGTGTATCCTTACATGGTGGAAGAGGCAAACAAGCTCCCTCCCACTTCCTTTATAAGAACACCAATCCTGGCTTGGCGCGGTGGCTCTTGCCTGTAATCCCAGCACTTTGGAAGGCCAAGGTGTGTGGATCACTTGAGGTCAGGAGTTCGAGACCAGACTTGGGAGGCTGAGGCAGGAGACTTGCTTGAACCCAGGCAGTGGAGTTTACAGTGAGCCAAGATTGTGCCACTGCACTCCAGCATGGGCGACAGAGCAAAACTCTGTCTCAAAATTTAAAAAACAAACAAACAAAAAAAACCCAATTCCATTCATGAGAACTTTGCCTTTGCAATCCAATCATCTTCCAAATGATCTACCTGTCACCACTGTCACCTTGGGATTAGGTTTCAACACATGAATTCTGCTGGAACACCAACACTCAGACCATAGTAATGCATGTACAAAACAATCAGGAGAAACACTCTAGCTGCTTGCACATTTTTTTCTTAAGAGACAGGGTCTTGCTATGTTGTCCAGGCTGAATGTAGTGGCTATTTATAGCATGATCGTAGTGTCACAGCCTTGAACTCAAGCCTCAAGCCTCTCGTACCAGACCTGGCATTCCTTATATATTTTAATGGAAAAAGCAATAAATGATTTTGTGGGAGTCTTAGGTTTTTGATTCAGTCACTAATTAGTTGTAACACTGTGGACAATTTTTACTTTGCCTTTCTCAATCTTAGAATCTTACCAGTAAAAAGAAATGACTGAAACAGAACAGGAGTATGAGCTTGAGGATTCTAAGGATGATTTCAAGGCATGTTGAAATTGTATGCATATGAGTATGGTGTATTCTATGAAAGACCCTCAAGAATATCTATAATATAAAAAAGTTAAGAATTAAAAGTACCCTCTGAGGTCTCTTCCACACAACTCTACAATACCATGACTCAAATCAACTTACCCAAATAAACTCAAAGCTTCAACTCAGACTCAGGTGAGCACCATACTCAGTATCAAAACTCCCCACTCCAGAAATGCTATATCCCTGACCATACTACCTAATCCTCACCAAGAACCACTCTCTAGTCCCTTGCCCTGTTTTGCTGTTCTTCATAGCACTTTATTGCATGACATTATACCTTGCATTTGCCTATTTTCCCTCCTCTAGCATATATGCTTCCTGCAAAAAGGGTTTTTTCTGTTTTCTCTGTTGGATTTATTCCCTGTGTCTGTTACAGTGCCTAGCACATTAAGTGCTCAAAAAATCTATTGAATTAATTTTTTAAAAATCTGTAAAATGAAGCATGTCAGAACAAAGACTCAAATACATTATTATTATTTTTTAAACTCTAGGGCCTGCTAGGAGCCATGCACTCTACTAAGCACTTTATGAACTTATCTATCTCAGTCTTCATAATATCACTTTAAGACAAGTTTCCCAATCCTTAGAGATTTTTCTAAAATAATACACCTGCAAAAAGGGGCCAGGCAATACATTATAGAAAAAGCTGCTTTGTCAGGATTCAAGTGCCAGATCAGCTGGTAGCTGTGTAGTTCACTTACATAAGCCACATATCCCCTGAGGAACTCAGTTTCCACATTTGTATCATGGAGATAATGCTTGCCCCCTCCTACTGCAGGTCATTAGGAGAATAAATGTGAATATAAACACCTAATATGTTAGCAGTGGGGGACAAATGTTTATTATAGTAAGTGATGTGTTGGGGGTGTTTCTGCAGAGATTTGCTATATAAGTTGTTTTGCTATATGAAGGCAATAGAGCAGGGGACAGTGGTACAGTACCCTCTTACACAGGACCAGCACGTCTAGAAAGCCAGAGGGCCCCAGGAAAGGCTCCCAACTCAACAAGGTGATGGCCAGGCCCAACTCCAAACTGCTGTCCACTCCTCTCCCTCTCAATTGCATTTATCTGTAGAGAAAAAAACATGTCCCAGATCTAGCCTAGGACCAAACCTTTTGGTATGCTGGAATTCACAAACCCTTCCAAGAAATTAGCTCTCTTGATAAAATGCTTAAGCATTTTTTTTTCCCGTGGGATTAAGACTTGTTTAGAAACCTGTCACTGACTCACCCAGATGACCGCCAGTCAAATGTCTGGTTATTTTTAACCTATGTTCTTTGTGTATCTAGTCTAATAATGGATATCAAACAATTGTGTATAATTTCTTACTATTCTAGGTGAGTTTGTTCATGCATTCTTAAAATGAATGATGGTAATTAAATCACTTTGGTTCAAATTAGTTTCTATTAAGCATATTTATAAGGGTGATATGCTCTTTTCAGTTGTTGTTTTTTATAGAAGAGGGCTTGCTCTGTCACCTTGGCTGGACTGCAGTGGTGCTATCATAGCTCACTGCATATTCCACCTCAGTCTCCTGAGTAGATGGCTTTACAGGCTCCAGCCACCGTGCCTGGCTCCAAAAGAGTGATGTATTCTAACCATGCTCTTTCCCTATTGGATATCCCTGTGTACACCAAGTGGGAATCTTTAAATTGGCCTACTAGGGACCTAAGAGTTGATAGCTAATTTGACTGAAAAATGTTCTTTAGCATCCAAACCAGTGATCTTCAAGCTGGGGTATGGGGTTTGGGAGTATTATTTGCTGTGACAATCTGGTGGAATCTACTTCTAGATCAATTAACCCTGCCTAAGAGGACCTCCTTCAAAATATATACTGCCCCACTGGCTCTTTCCAGCCATATTCTTTTTCCCTTTTTCAAATTCACCATTTTACTAAAGTATAAAAGAAAGGCGAACATCTTATTTCTCAGCAGTCTGCTTATGGTGCATTGCCTTGGGGTATTAAAATCTCCAGGCTCCCAAGCAGAAGGCCATATTTGAAATACCCACAGGATTACAGATACTGACAAAGTGAAAGACTTTCATGCCTGAGAAAAATCTTTTTTGGGAGTCAGAGGAAAATTTCTATTTCTTTGCTTAGATCAACACTGGAGGAAGATCTAATCAAACTGTCGAGAATAGAACATTGAAAAATAATTTTTGTGATCAATCACTAGATATCTTTTGGCATATAACTCAGGAGTTTAGAAGATAGAATGGAATTATACTGACTTAATTTCCATAGATTTATATGGCAAGATGTCTTAAGCACTTCCATTTAAAAAGAAACAATTGCTTTGATTATATGTGCTGCTCTGGTCACTTGTGTACTAGTGAAAAATCATAATAACAATTCAAAAGAACTGTTACTCAACATTTAGAGCCTTATTGGTACATAAGTACTTTTTTAAAAAACAAATATACTGAGTGAGTGTGTGTGTGTTTGTGTGTATGTATGTCACAAAAGTTAAGACACGGTAACAAAAAACTTCCAAATGTAACAGTGTTACATTGGGATTAAGTTTTTTTTTTTTTTTTTTTTTTTTTTTTTTTTTTTTTTTT
>PVKP010028171.1:0-30467 GCA_004027715.1 Plecturocebus donacophilus | reverse complement strand
ATAGGGGATGAAAATAACAAATAAGCAGACAACCAATATTTTATTTAAACCTGTGAAATGCTATGCAATTGCTGGGGAGTGATTTACTTCCAATTATGTGGTCACTTTTAAAATAGGTATAATGTGATACTGAGAAAAATGTATGTTTTGTGGATTTGTGGGAGGAGAGTTCTGTAAATATTTGTTAAGTCTAGTTGTTTCAGGTCTGAGTTCAGGTCCTGCATATCCTTGTTGATTTTCTATCTCGTTGATCTATGTAATATTGACAGTGTAGTGTTAAAGTCTCCCACTATTATTGTGTGGGAGTCTAAATCTCTACTTTATATTCACTAGCCTGGCAAAAATGAGAACGTGGGATAATGCCAAATGTTGGCAGGGATGGGAAGGAACCAGGAGCCCGTGTATACCACTGGGGGGGATGTAGACTGATGCTGGAGTTTTGAAGAGCCATCAAGGAGAATTTATTCAAGATACTGTGTCCATATGAAGGATCCAGCAATCACACTTACAAGCATCCCAGGTCCTGCTACACAGCTCCAAAAGGGCACATTGTTAAGCCTGTTCATTGTGGTATTGCTTTTGGTGGCAGGACATTGGAGTCCCCTAGGATCCACCACTAGGGGAATGGAAAAGTAAAATATGGTGTAGGTGTATACTAAAATACTACATAGCAGTCAGAGTCCATCAACTTGATAAACATGCATCAACGCAGATAGGTCTTAGACAATTGTAAGAATTAAATGAAATCAATTAGAATCCTACGTGGCACACAAGTTAACTTTGTATAATGCCTTTGCACATGCCAGTTAGATAAATTTAAAATACATGTCTATATGTTTTTGCTAGAACATGCACCTGTGTGTTAATTTATCTAAATTCCTTCTATGCCTTGTTTTGTTTACTCAGTACTATGATATCGGTGAATACTTACTCAGATATAACTGTGTGCCAGGGACTATCACTTTCATTCCTCACCTCCTCATGCCCCCACAGGAAACTATATTAATATGTTTATATATATATATACATACACACACACACACACACACACATATAGATACACCTAATACATATATAATATATATATTCCTATTCCTATTATGTATAATAGGACACTATATTAATAAGTTATACATTAGAGTGTGTGTGTGTGTGTGTGTGTGTGTGTGTGTGTGTAATAAAAAGTAATTAAAACAGGAGAGAAACATTCATTAATCTGCTTGGGCTGCCATCACAAAATACCACAGGCTGGATGTCTTAAACCATACATTTATTTTCTCATGGTTTTGGAGGCTAGAAGTCCGAGATCAAAGTGTCAGCAGGGTTGGTTTCTCCTGAATCTCTATCCTTGGCTTGTAGGTAGATGGCCACCTTCTCCCTGTGTCCTCACGTGGCGTTTTCTTTTGTGGCTTACTATTGTCTTCTTTTTCTTATAAGGACACCGGTCCTTTTGGAGTAGGACCCCACTTTAACCTCATCTAACATTAGTTACCCTCTTTAGAGGCTCTGTCTCCAAATACAGTCACTTTGAGGATTAGGAATTCAACATATGAACTTTACAAGGACACAGTTCAGTCTGCACAGCTTGACTGGCTTTGAAGAAGACATGGGGAGGGCTCTGGGATGCTTGTTATGTTCTGTTTCTTGGTCCAGGTGCTGATCACACAGGTGTGTTTAGCTGGTGAAAATTCACTATACAGTGAGGATTTGTAGACTTTTTTTTGTAGGTATGTTATCCCTTAATGAAAGTCTTAAAAAGAGTTGAATTGCAGCTACTGCTTTCTCTGCATTTACTGATATGTTTGTATGGGTTTTCTACTTTGATCTTCTACTATAGTACTTTGCTGGGGCTGACATTCCAAAGTCCCACAGAACTGAGTGGCTTCAAGAACAGACATTTATTTTCTCACTCACAGATCTGGCGGCTGGACATCTGAGATCAAGGTGTCAGCAGAGTTGGTTTCTTCTGAGGCCTCTCTCTTTGGCTTGTAGATGACTGTCTTCTCCCTGTATCCTCACGTGGTCTTTCCTCTGTAGGTATCTATGTCCATGCCCAAATTTCCTTTTATTACAAGGACACCAGTCATATTAGATTAGGGCCCACCCTGATAACCTCATTTTAACTTAATTACCACTTTCAAGACTGTCTTCAAGACTGTCTCCAAATACAGTCCTATTCTGAGGTACTGGGAGTTAGGACCTCAACATATGAATTTTGGGGGGACATAATTCAGCCCAGAACAGGTATATTACATTGAAATATTCTTATAGTACTACTTGATCATGAGGTATTTTAAGCATTGCTGAATTCAAATTGCTAGCATTTTGTCTAAGATAAAAATAAGCTGTGGCCACATTGACATTTTTCTCACATTTTATTTTATGATGCCGTCCCTCTCAGGTTTAAGTATCAAGGTTATAATAGCTTTAAAATGAGATAGCCAATTTTTGCTCTCTGTTCTATCCTGCAAAACAACTATTGCAATCTCGTTTTGCGTGTGCCTTGGAGGCTTGCTGAAACTAAGCAGTAAAACTCTCTTACCTCAAACAAAAAGTAAATCAAAGGGGGAAAAGAGAAGGGGAGAGGGGCATGCATAAAAGTGGACAAATAGCACCACAAGTGTATTTTCTGTCCAATTCCCACCCCATCAAAACACATAAAGGAGCAAACTAAACAAGCTGGATGCAGCCACACTCCTGCTCAAACATTCCAGTGGCTCCCTATTGTCCTCTGGAAAGAGCCCACTGTTTACCACAGACT
The DNA here is from genome assembly GCA_004027715.1 of Plecturocebus donacophilus. NCBI lineage: Eukaryota > Metazoa > Chordata > Mammalia > Primates > Pitheciidae > Plecturocebus > Plecturocebus donacophilus. Next base: position 27,706 of record PVKP010028171.1, on the reverse strand, counting down.
TCCAGGGTCTTCATGTTCTGGCCCTGCTAGCCCCTCCAGTCTTCTACCCTCAACATGAAGCAGCTTTTGTCTCCCTTCTGCATTTTTGTTTTGTTTTGTTTTCTGAGACAGGGTCTTGATTTGTTGTCCAGGCTGAGTGCAGTGGCATGATCATGGCTCACTGTAGCCTTGACCTTCCAGGTTCAAGCGATCCTTCCACCTTGGCCGCCTGTGTGGCTTGGACTATAGGCATCTGCCACTTCACCTGGCCCCTTTTGGACTTTTGATCGGAACACCGCCCTACTCCCCAGACCCTCCCCTGGTAAACTCCTTCTCCTCTTTCAGTTCAGTGCAGATAGCACCTCCTCCAGGAAGCCCCGACACCCACCCAGGCCTCTCCCACCCTAGACTGACTCTAGATGTCCTCGTCTTGGCTCCTCCTACTCTTTATGCTGTCCCAGCCTCAGCCCTACCCTCTCCATTGTTCTTGTTGCTGGCAACCCTTCCGTGGCCCTGGATTGGAGTGGTGGGCTCCAGTCAAACTCTGTGAGGCAGATGACAATCTGACTCAGTGGGTGAGACTCACAGACTCACATCATGGAAACAACCTTCCCCTAATTAAACATGCTGAGAAATGGAAGTCAGCCTTTGCCTTGATGACTACAATATTTTTGAGAAGATAGTGGCTCTCAAAATTATGTCCAGAGTTAAACACTACACAAGTTCGTATTTAGGAGTGAGGTGGACTTGGGTGGGTGGGGCATGCAGTCCCTCTCCCTCTTCTCTTACAGCTCAGGGCCTGCAGGAGATGTTTCCTTCCCTTGCTGCTGCTCCTGGGCTGGCTGAGACAGGCTTGCTCACTCTCAAGGGAGGATTTAAAGTCTCTAAACTTAGCATTAACTCCCCTCCCTTCTTTCAGTCTTAAATGGGCTTGTTTGAAAGACTGTCTGGCTCTTTTTTGAGCCTCTGGGATATTTGCCTCTTGGAAGAGAGCTTGATTGTATTCTGGGGATCTTCGAGAATAGCATTACTTCTACATCGTATGCCAGGGAAACTGAAACACAGAGAGGGAAAGGGCTTAGAGTTCCTCCAGTGCTGGCAGAGGCTCTTGCTACCAATGGGGGCTGTTCTGGCAGTGTGCTTCTAGGGCAGGTGTGCTTCCTGGGCTGCCATTTCCCATCTTCATCCTACCTCTGCCCTCCTGCTGTGGACTGAATTGTGCCCTTCCCCAGTTCAAAAGTTGTAGCCCTAACCCCCAAGGTGACTGTATTTGGAGATAAGTCCTTTACAGAAGTAATTATGGTTAAATGAGGTCCTAAGGGCAGAGCCCTGATCCAGTAGGATTTTAGGGTGCTTTTAAGAGGGGCTACTAGAGAGCTTTCTCTCTCCTCTCTCTCTCTCTCCTCTCACCATATGAAGACACAGCAAGGTGGCCATCTGCAAGCAAGGAAGGGAGCCTTCACCAGAACCTGATTGTGCTGGAACTCTGGTCTCAGACTTCTAGTCTCCAGAGCTGTGGGAAAATAAATGTCTGTTGTTTAGGTTACCCAGCCTGTGGTATTTTGTCATGAAAGCTCGAGCTGAAGAAGACATCTCTCAATCCTGATAGATCTGCTCTTTGCCTTATCTCAGACTGCTTCACCTGTCTAATCCTTGACTCCTTTTCTCCCTACAATCCTGAATGCTGGCATTCTTCAAGGTTTTGCCTTGCGCTTTATACCCCGCCCTTCCTTCTCCCCTCTCCTGTTGCGCTCTTTCTTCTTTCTTCCCTTTTCTATCCTCTGGCTTTCACATCTTTAGTTTTAGCCTCACTGTAGGTAATCTCTTCATTCGTTACTTCTCTCCTGACTCCTAGCTGGCATTTTCAGCTACCTCCTGAAGTCTTCTACGTGGATTTCCTTTTGTCAAAGAATTTCCTCTCCACTCTACCCAACCAGAAAAGTCATGCCCCTCCTGACTTCCCTGTTTACACCCCACTGCCTCTGCCTTCTAATAAATTTCCAAGTCATCTTTGGCCTGCCGTGCCTCCTTTCTGGACCAGGGAGGAGCGGGTGTGAGTTGCAGCCTTAGGGAGGCTGGCTGCATAGTCAAAAAGCACCGGCAGGAGTGGCCTCTGTGAGTCACAAAACCACAGGGGCCCCACCTCTTGTGTTTTTCTTGGAATCGAGTGTGTGGGTGTGAGCGCCCTCTCACGAAGACTTCTGCAGGGTTTCATCCTCAAAGGAGGGCAACAGCTGACCTGTGCAGAGCACTTTGCAGTTTACAAAGCACTTTCACATACCTTGACTCATTTCCACCCTACGACAACTCCATGAGGCAGGGATTATCATTCCCCATCAAAAGCTGAAGGGACTGAGAGTGACTTGTCCAAGATCAGCACTTGTAGGTGGCCAACTGGGACTCAAATCTGGTCTTCCTGATCACAGACAGAGGAATTCCCTGGGCGCCTCTCACTGCCAGGCCCTTGACACTGACTGTCTCAATATATGAGGAAAGTTGACACTTGGCTAAGTGGGATGATTTGCTTAGGACCTCCAGTGGGTGAGTGCTGCCCTGAGGATCTAAACCCCTATGGGTCTGACTCTAAAGCCAGTGGATGTGTAAATTCACTAGGTGCATGGCTTCCCAGATCCCAGGGCTTCCCATCAACCTAGAGGGACTTTCTGATGGGTATTGAGCCACGGCTTGTCATCTTGTCAAAGTGGTTTCCAGCCTGGAGGGTCATCATCTCTGTCATCACCCTCATGTTTGGCACTATTTATTGAGTGCTTACTATATGCCAAGCACTTTACCTGATGCATTATATACTTGATCCATGTGCTGATGCATATAATGATGCAAATCCATCTGCTGAAGTCCTAACCTCCAGTGTTTCAGGATGTATTTGGAGATAAGGTCTTTAGAGAGGTAATCAAGTTAAAGTCATTAGGGTGGGCCCTAACCCAATGTGACCAGGGTTCTTAAAAGAAAAGGAAATTTGGACAGAGATACACACTGAGGGGAGACCATGTGAGGACATGGAGAGAAGGTGACCATCTACAGGCCAAGGAGAGAGGTCATAGGAGAAACCAACCCTGCTGATACCTTGATCTGGAACTTCTAGCCTCCAGAACTCTGGGGAAAGGCATTTCTGTTTAAGCCACTTGGTCTGTGGTATTTTTTTTAAAAACAGAGTCTTGCTGTGTCGCCAGGCTGGAGTGCAGTGGCACAATCTTGGCTCACTGCAACCTCTGCCTCCCAGGTTCAAGTGATTCTCCTGCCTCAGCCTCCTGAGTCGCTGGGACTAAAGGCACCTGCCACCACGCCCAACTAATTTTTCTATATTTTTAGTATAGACGGGGTCAACCATGTTGGCCAGGACGGTCTCAATCTCTTGACCTTGTGGTCTGCCTGCCTTGGCCTCCCAAAGTGCTGGGCTCACAGGCGTGAGCCACTGTGCCCAGCTGATCTGTGGTACTTTTTAATGGCAGCCCTAGCAAATGATATATCTGATCTCATGAGGTTCTTGCAGCCATTATGGTAATGGGCTTCTGATCCCCGGGGGAGTCCAAGGCAGGAGGAGAGAGGAATGGGCCCTATGAGGTTGCCTGAGAGTGACCTGCTGACAATCAGACTGGTGCCCACAAACTGGCAATTACCCTGGTGAGGTTGCCAGGGTTGGGGCTGGTGCCATGGTGAGGGCTGGAGGCCCCAGCTCTGTGAGCTCAGAACCAGCCCACTGAGGATGTAAGTAACCCAGCTGCACTTGACTGGGCCCTGGCTCTGTGCCAGACACATGCTCAGTGCTGTCAAAGAGTCTGTGGGATGGGTGCTGTCATCACCTTACTGTACAGATGGGGACATGGAGGTTCAGGGAGCTTCCCTGACTTGTCCAGGACAACACAGCTTATAGGGATTGGACGTAGAACATGAACTCAGTTCTGCCTGGCTCCAGGACTTGGCGTCACACCAAGCAACTCAGAGACATGGCATCTATATTTACAAACCCGATGCCAAGGGGTCCATTGCCAGCGAGAACTGTATCCCTTGTGGTCTGGAATGCTCCAGGGCTTTGGGAGGACGTTTTTTTCCCTGTAGCCAACTTGTCACAAGGTTGCTTGGTGACACCGGAATTGGAGTGATGAGAGTGAGTTTTCCTCTTTCAAGCTAAAAGGTGCAGTGGTCAGGAGAACATGCCTGGTGGAACCAGCCTGTGGGCTCGGCTCTGACACCTGCCAACTGTGTGAACTTGGAAAGTTGTTTAACCTCTGCTCCTCTGGTTCCCCCATTCAGGAAACACAGACATTGCGAATGGCAGAGTTCCTCCTAGGGCAGTTTAGGATGAAGGCGTCAGGTTCCCATGTCAGGCCCAGCAAGGAGGCCACTCCCGTCCGTGGAGGGGCTCACGGTGCCGAGAGGTCAGGAGATGGAGACACTTCTGGGCGATGCTGGATGGCTCAGCAACATCTCCTTGTCCTTCCCTTTTCCAGACACCAGATCTGATCTAGTTGGTTCATTATCTTTTCCAACAGAATCCAATCCAGTGATTCTTGATTCTCCCCCATGGGGTTTTGGAAACCAGGCTCTACACTCACACATACTCCTGGTCCACGTACATGGCTCATCTCTTCCTTTGGTGGGTGGGTTTTGGTAACTAGAAGATTCTCTCCTTGTCCTCTCCCTCCTTCGCCCATTTGAGTGTAAGTTTGCTCAGGGCAGAGGTGTGTCCCTCTTGTTCACGACTGAATCTACAGCGTGTGTCTGCTCTGATTAGCTTGAGGTCGTGATGCAAGTGGGAAGAGTTGGGACTGGAACCCAGATCTCGGGGCTCCCAGGAAGATCTTCTTGGTTCCCCATCCCTCCCTTCCTTCACACACTGTGCCAGATGCCCGGTTTCCAGCAGGGAAAAGACAGGCAGTCACCCTCTGCCTTGATGGCTTTCTTTCCTCATGCCAGTGTCTCTGTGGTAGCCTCCTGTTAATAACCCCAGGGAACCCACCTCTTTTTTTTTTTTAATTAATTGCATCCTATTTATATGAAATATATCCAGAATAGGCGAATCATAGAGACAGAAAGATGAGTGTTTGCCTGGGTGGGGAGAAGGGGGTGTGACAGTTTAAAGTGTATGGGATTTCCTTTTGAGATGATGAAAATTTCTGGAACTAGATAGCAGTGATGGTTGAGAAACACTGTGAATGTACCAAATGTCACAAGTGGCAAATTTTATGCATGTTTCAGCACAATAAAAATAGCCTCTGGGTTTTTGTTCCACTGTTTCTTCTCCTGGAACCGCCTTCTCCCTGCTCTGTGTGCTGACTCCTCCCGGGGAGCCTGTCCACACCTGCCTCCCTGCCTTGGCTGCTGTTCTGTTTCCCCTGCTCACTGCCCTGTCAGTCACAATAGGCTCACACAGGTTTGCTTCTTGTCATCCACACCCCCACCAAGCTCAAAGCCTCGCAAGGGCAGCAACCCTGTCATCGTATTTACCGCGATGTCTACATGGACTCTGAGATTGAAAACACCTGGTGATTGAATGAATGAAGGAGTCTGCTTTCTAGTGGGCGAATGACTCTTTGTCAAAAGATTACACAAAAAATCAAACAACGATGCATTGAGATAACTGCTGTGAAGGGAGTTCACAGTGTGCACGAGGGCACAGCATGCCCGGGCTGATTTCTGCTGAATCTTGCATGGTGGCATGCACAACCCTGTGGGGTAGTAACTGGTGCTGCTTCCTTGGAGAAGCATTCCGGATACCCCAGATGGTGCAGGCTCCCTTCACGTGGCTTGACAGCCCCCTGCACTTTCCCTATAGCACTTACTGCAATGCTACATGTTTATACAATTGTTTTATTTTTCTTGTGCTGAAACATGCATAAGATAAAATGTGCCACTTGTGACATTTGGTACATTCACAGTGGTGCTCAACCATCACTGCTATCCAGTTCTAGAAATTTTTATCATCTCAAAAGGAAACCCCATACAATTTAAACTGTCACTCCCCCTTCTCCACACCCCGGCAAACACACTCATCTTTCTGTCGCTATGATTTGCCTATTTTGGATATTTGATATAAATAGGATGCAATTAGTTAAAAAATTGTTTCCCCCACAGCCATAAAAAAAGAATGAAATCACATCTGCAGCAGCATGGATGGAGCGGGGGGCCATTACCCTAGGTGAAATGACTCAGAAACAGAAAATCAAATACCGTGTGTTCTCACTTGAAGTGGGAGCTAAACAATGTGTACTCATGGACATAAAGAAGGAAATAATAGACACTGGTGACTCCAAAATCTAGGAGGGCAGGAGAAGGGTGAGGGTTGAAAAATTACCTATTAGATGCAATGTTTACTATTTGGGTGATGGGTTCACTAGAAGCCCAACCTCACCATTTCACAATATATCCATGTAACAAAACTGTACATGTGCCCCCTGAAACTATAAAAAACAAAAACCAGTGGGGGAAAAGATTGCTTTCCTCTCCTTTCATCTCCCTCAAGGTAAGAATTGTAGGAGCTGGGTCTGTCTGGCTTCCCTTCGCCCAGTCCCAGCACAGAGGCTGGACACGTGCTGTATGCTCCCCAAACAGTGGTGGCATGATGGAAGCACGTTTTCCCATTGCATGTCTGCAAGCTTGCTGGATGAAACCTGTGTGGCTTACAGGAAACAGGAGTCAGGCACTTGGGTACAGTTCCTCCAAATGCCTCTTGCTAGATCAAGTATTACCTTAGTGTTGTCACTTAACACCTTGACACATCAATTTCCTCATCAATGAATTGGAGAGAGTGGTAATGCCTTCTTCCTTTGGGTAATGCCTTGGGTAACATAGGGACAACTGACACTCTATCTGCACAAGTGCCTGTTGCAGCAGCTGGCCCAGAGCAGGTTCTCAGGATCACTAGCTATTAATATTTTCCTTGTGCTTTTCAACCCCAAGTTCTGGGCTGCATAATACACAGAGTCCATGGCAAATGCACGTTAGTTTGAATGACGCCTGAAAAGGTTTAAAAATTAGGCAGGTGGATGCCTAGATCTAAACTGCAGAGAGTTTAATTGGTATGATGATAAAGAAGAGATCTCTCCCATGAGCTTTTGTGAAGTTACGCTGCAACACCAATGTCTTATCTCAGAAGCTTACAACACTGAGAGTGTGTTTGGCTCACTTTGCAGGTCCCTGTGGGCCAACTGTGGCTCTGCTCCATGAGCTTTTTATTCTGAGATCCAGGCTGAGAAAGCAGCTCTCATTTGGGCTGTGCTGTTCCTGTGGCAGGGAGGAATGACAGGTTTGGCTCCAAAGCTCCTGCTCCTGTGTTGCAAACTTCACTACCACTTATATCCTCAGGCCCCACCAGTCACAGCCAAGCCAAGCAGGGCAGCGAGAGGGACCTCTTCCAGGGAGTGCAGAAAGTGACTGGGAATAATGATACACAACCACGCTGTGGTATCAGAGCTTTGGTTACGTTTTGGGCATCTTCAGACTTTGGGCATCACTTGCTAACTCCAATTCTCTAACCACAAGTTAGAACCATCACCCCAAGAGTTTTGGGTTGGCTGTCAGCTAGAAGTAGCTACCATGTAGTCTGTGAGGCTCCCCTGCTCTGCAGATTTGGTCCATGGATGGAAAGCTTTGAAACTCCCTTTGTGGCAGTGTTATTTATGATAACGGAAAACTGGGAAGAATCTAAATATCCAGCAAGAGGAGAATGGGAATAAATGGTGGTTTGTTCACACAAATGGCATTCTATATCACCATCAAAATTAATAAATGACAGCTGAATATTAAATTGGAGGAATCTCCACAACATAAATAGTGAGTGGAAAAAGCAGATATGGGATGATACCATGTGAAAACACGCAGAGTGTTGGAAACCATCTGGCAGTTCCTCAAAATGTTAAAATAAACATAAGTTACTATATAGCCAAGTGATTTTACTCCTAGGTATATAACCAAGAGAACTGAATGTCTGTCTGTATAAAAACTTGCACATAGCAGCATTATTCATAATAGTTGAAAAGTAGAAGCAACCTACATGTTCATCGACAGATGAATGGAAAAATTGGTTATATCCACCAAATGGAATATTATATGGCCACGAAAAAGAATGAAGTGCTGATACATGCCACAACATGGATGAAGCTTGAAGCATTATGCTAAGTGTAAAAAGTCACAAAAGTCTCATATTTCATGATTCTGCCTGTGTCAAAAGTCCATCATAGCCATGTGCAGTGGCTCATGCCTGTAGCACTTTGGGAGGCCAAGTCAGGAGAATTGCTTGAGTTCAGGAGTTCAAGACCAGCTGAGCAACAAAGTGATGCCCTGTATCTATAAAAAGTAAAAAGAATAGCTGGGTGTGGTGGCATATGCCTGTGGTCCTAGCTACTTGGGAGGCTGAGGTGGGAGGATCACTTGAACCCAAGAGGTTGAGGCTGCATTGAGCTATGATCACTCGACTGCACTCCAGCCTGGGCAGCAAGCAAGACCTTGCCTCAAAAACAAAAAAGGCTATCATAGGATTAGTGGCTGCCAGGGGCTAGGGAGAGGGGAGAATGAGAAATGATTGTTTAAAGGACACGAGGTTTCCTTCTGGGGTGATGAAAATATTCTGGAACTAGATAGTGGTGGTAGTTGCACAGTACTGTGGATGTACTAAATGTCACTGAATTACATACTTTAGAATGGCTAAGGCTGGGTGTGGTGGCTCGTGCTTGTAATCCCATCACTTTGGGAGGTGGGCGGATCACTTGAGTCCAAGAGTTTGAGACCAGCCTTGGCAACATGATAAAACCCCATACCTACAAAAATTAAACTAGCTGAGCATGGTGGCATGTGCCTGTAGTCCCAGCTACTCAGGAGGCTGAGGTGGGAGGATCACCTGAGCCCTGGAGGTTGAAACTACAGTGAGCCAGGATCATGCCAATGCACTCTAACCTGGGTAACAGGGTGAGACCCTATGATGTTAAATGTTATTATGTTATGTGTGTTTTACCACAATAGGGAAAAATAAGCAGGACAACACATATACAGTGTGCATGAAAACCCACAGGGAGGAACTGTATATACCTATATCAGAATATTGTTATATAACAGAATAGTGGTTATCTCTGGGGAAGGAGAAAAGGGGCTGGGAGGATGGATGAGTAGTGAAGGAATTTCCAGCATACTATACCTGTGACATTTTATTGCTTTAAAATGCTTTTGAGGGCATTTTGTAAAAATGGAAAAATGTCAACATTGATTAAATCTGGGTTAGTGTGGGAGTATTTATTGTGTGATTCTCTGCATTTTTCTGAATGTTTGAAATAAATCATAATTAAGAGAAGAAAGCCCAGCAGCTTTGAAAGCCCTGTCTCTGGACAGCTGAAAATGTGCATGTGTCTTCTATCCCACTGCACTCTGGGAGCAGGTGACTTAGGGAACAGGGAACATTAGATTTCATTGTGTTTTTGCCTGGTTGCATCCCATTATTTTAGATTCTATTGAAATTAATGATGCAGGGACCGGACCTTATTTTTTTCTACCCAGGCCTGGAACTTTAACTCTGATCAATGAATTACATCTTCTGGAGGCATAGTGATGGGCTGGGGGTTTTCATCTCAGATAATTGCATTTATCCCCTTTGTTTGGTGGAAGGCAGAATTTTCCTTTCAGGCCCAAACTATTCAAAAATAAGATAGTAAACTTGTTTTCTCAGTTTGCGGTTTTTGAAATGAGTTATTCCATCATCATTATAAGCAATTCTCCAATCTGTAAAACCTCTCAGAAATGATGAAGTGGGAGAGAGAGGAAGCTAGGCTGCGAATTTTAGATGTTACTGATTATGTCGCTTGAACAAACAAATTCTGAGAGAGTCTCTGGGGATGAAGCAGGAGGTGGTGGGGAGTTGTTTTTCCTCAGTAAGATTTAAGACCTTTTTGGGTCCTGTTCCGTTTTGCTGTAAAACAAAATGATTGCCCTTGTTGTTTCCTGAGTACCTATGTAATGAAGGTACCAATCATTTTAACAAAATGTAGCCAATCTTTATATATCCAGCAATAAGCATAATGTCACTGGGGTCACCATTGTTCAAACCTTTCCTGAAGGTCCCTTCAAGGTCATGTTGTCCAACAAACTCATTTTACAGATGAGAAAACTGAGGCCCAGTTTGGCAACAAGATTTGCCCATGATCCTGAAGTCTGTTTTCTGTTTCAAGGTCAAATCTCTCTGTGATCTACTCACTAATCTACCTCATGCACCAATTGTGGATTCCAATGTCTTTTGTCTGTTTCTAATATCAAACTGTTCTTTCCAAGGGTGTAGATTCCCCACGAAAATTTTTTCCATGGGAAAATTATGCTGTGAAAAAGCTCTGCATGTTGGAGTCAGAAAGCCTGGTTAAAATACCTGCATTGTCTGAGAACCTGTATGATTTTACGGCAGTCATTTCTCTTGCACGATTATCAGTTTCCTTCTATGTAAATTAGGCTAAGGATCCCCATATTGAAGGGTTGTTATGAGACAGCAGAGGTTGCCTGTGTTTGAGAAACTTGAAGTAAAAGAAAGGGGCCCAGCAGGTAGTACCTGGGCGTGAGCAAAAGTTCAAATGTCAACAGAGTCAGCCTTCACACACTGGCATGCTACCAGTGAAAACCAGCTTCCCTTGGGCTCATACAAGGCCTAAGCATTGTGTTCATTGCAGTTTGTGGATTTTCTTTTGAAATCCTTATAATTCTTTAATGTAGGTGCTATCATTATCCTCATTTCAACTGATAGGGAAACTAAGGCACAGATGGGTGAAGCAACTCACTGAAGGTCACACAGCCACTGGAGAGCAGCCAGAATTTGCACTCAGGCCTGCTGGCTCCAGGGTCTTGTGTGTATAAGCTCAAGGCTGTCATTCTTTTCTGCTTTCATGTCCAAGGAGGCATTTGTGATGTCCTTAGCAGATGAACCCCAGAATCTTATTGTCTCAATCCAGAAATCTTCAGAATATCTTCCTGGTTTATGAAGGAACTAGGGAAAGACACAGCAGACAGTCTAACCAAGATGGTGTCAGCCAGGCCCCAAAGTTCCCTTCCTTAACAGGGGTCACTTTCTTGTTCAATTTCTGGCTGTTGGCAGGATGATTTATTTATTTATTTATTTATTTATTTATTTATTTATTTATACTTTAGGTTCTGAGGTATATGTGCAGATCATGCAGCATTTTTGCATAGGTACACACATGGCAATGCGGTTTGCTGCCTCCATCCCTCCGTCACCTACATCTGGCATTTCTCCCCATGATATCCCTCCCTGACCTCTCCACACCCCTGCTGTCCCTTCCTTGCTCCCCCCAATAGACCCCAGTTTATGATGCTCCCCTCCCTGTGTTCGCATTGTTCAATACTCGCTTATGAGTGAGAACATGCAGTGTTTGATTTTCTGTTCTTGTGTCAGTTTGCTGAGAATGACGGTTTCCAGATTCATCCATGTCCCTACAAAGGAGACAAACTCATCATTTTTTAAGGCTGTATAGCATTCCATGGTGTATATGTGCCACATTTTCCTTGTCCAGCCTATCATCGATGGGCATTTGGGTTGGTTCCAGGTCTTTGCTATTGTAAACAGTGCCACTATGAACACACATGTGCATGTGTCTTTATAATAGAATGATTTATAATCCTTTGGGTATATACCCAGTAATGAGATTGCTGGGTCAAATGGAATTTCTATTTCTAGGTCCTTGAGGAAGTGCCACACTGTCTTCCACAATGGTTGAACTAGTTTACACTCCCACCAACAGTGTAAAAGTGTTCCTGTTTCTCCACATCCTCTCCAGCATCTGTTGTCTCCAGATTTTTTAATGATCACCATTCTAACTTGTGTGAGGTGGTATCTCAATGTGGTTTTGATTTGCATTTCTCTAATAATCAGTGATGATGAGCATTTTTTTCATATGTTTGTTGGCCTCACATATATTTGCTTTTGAAAAGTGTCTGTTCATATACTTCGCCCACTTTTGGATGGGTTTGTTTTTTTCTTGTAAATCTGCTTTAGTTCTTTGTAGATTCTAGATATCAGCCCTTCGTCAGATAGGTAGATTGCAAAGAATTTTTCCCATTCTGTTGGTTGCCAGTTCACTCTAATCATTGTTTCTTTTGCTGTACAGAAGCTCAGGAGTTTAATTAGATCCCATTTGCCTATTTTGGCTTTTGTTGCCAATGCTTTTGGTGTTTTAGTCATGAAGTCCTTGCTTATGCCTATGTCCTGGATGGTTTTGCCTAGGTTTTCTTCTAGGGTTTTTATGGTCTTAGGCCTTATGTTTAAATCTTTAATCCATCTGGAGTTAATTTTAGTGTAAGGTGTCAGGAAAGGGTCCAGTTTCTGCTTTCTGCACACTGCTAGCCAGTTTTCCCAACACCATTTATTAAACAAGGAATCCTTTCCCCATTGCTTGTTTTTGTCAGGTTTGTCAAAGATCAGATGGTTGTAGGTGTATGGCATTGCCTCTGAGGCCTCTGTTCTGTTCCATTGGTCTATATCTCTGTTTTGGTACCAGTACCACGCTGTTTTGATTACTGTAGCCTTGTAGTATAGTTTCAAATCAGGTAGTGTGATGCCTTCAGCTTTGTTCTTTTTGCTTAGGATTATCTTGGCTATGTGGGCTCTCTTTTGGTTCCATTTGAAGTTTAAGGTGGTTTTTTTTCTGGTTCTGTGAAGAAGGTCATTGGTAGCTTGATGGGGATAGTGTTAAATCTATAAATTACTTTGGGCAGTATGACCATTTTCATGATATTGATTCTTCCTAACCATGAACATGGAATGTTTCTCCATCTGTTTGTGTCCTGTCTTATTTCCTTGAGCAGTGGTTTGTAGTTCTGCTTGAAGAGGTCCTTTACATCCTTTGTTAGTTGTATTCCTAGGTATTTTATTCTCTTTGTAGCAATTGTGAATGGGAGTTCGCTCATGATTTGGGTCTCTGTTAGTCTGTCATTGGTGTATAGAAATGCTGGTGATTTCTGCACATTGATTTTGTATCCTGAGACTTTGCTGAAGTTGCTTATCAGTTTCAGGAGATTTTGGGCTGAGACGATGGGGTCTTCTAAATATATAATCATGTAGTCTGCAAATAGAGACAATTTGACTTCCTCCTTTCCTAATTGAATATGCTTTATTTTTTTTTCTTGCCTAATTGCTCTGGCTAGGACTTCCAATACTATATTGAATAGGAGTAGTGAGAGAGGGTATCCTTGTATAGTGCTGGATTTCAAAGGGAATGCTTCCAGTTTTTGCTCATTCAGTATGATATTGGCTGTAGGTTTGTCATAAATAGCTTTTATTATTTTGAGATACATTCCTTTGATACCTAGTTTATTGAGATTTTTTAGCATAAAGGGCTGTCGAATTTTGTCAAAGGACTTCTCTGCATCTATTGAGATAATCATGTGGTTTTTGTCTTTGGTTCTGTTTATGTGGTGGATTATGTTTACAGACTTGCATGTGTTAAACCATCCTTGCATCCCTGGGATAAAGCCTACTTGATCCTGATTGATAAGCTTTTTGATGTGCTGTTGCAATTGATTTGCCAGTATTTTTTTTTTTTTTGAAGATTTTTGCATATATGTTCATCATGGATGTTGGCTTTAAGTTTTCTTTTTTTGTTGAGTCTCTGCCGGGTTTTGGTATCAGGATGATATTGGTCTCATAAAATGATCTGGGAAGGATTCCCTTTTTTTGTATTGTCTGGAATAGTTTCAGAAGGAGTGGTATCAGCTCTTCTTTGTATGTCTGGTAGGATTCGGCTGTGAACCCATCTGGACCTGGGCTTTTTTTGGTTGGTAGGCTATTAATTGGGCAGGATGATTTCTAAAAGAAAGAGCTTGGGTTAAAGGATATAAAATTACAGTGAGATAGACGGAGTAAATTCTAGCATCCTGTATCACTGTAGGATGATAATAGTTAACAATAATATATTATATAGTGTACTAATCTGTTTTCATCCTGCTGTTAAAGACATACCCAAGATGGGGTAATTTCTAAAGAAAAGGAGATTTAATGGGCTCACAATTCCTCATGTCTGGGGAGGCCTCAAATCATGGTGGAAGGTGAAATAATTAAATTTAAGAATGGTGTGTTGAGTTTTATTTTCTTGGGATAAGAAGAGACTGAAGAGGGAAACCATATATTTTGAAAGGATATTTTGGAAGCTGACCCAGGATGAATGCTCTTGCCTTCCAAATTTCAGATCAGAGCAACTTTCTTGGCTTCACCTGCTTCCACCAACTCTGTTTGCACCAGGAAAAATCAGGTCAGCTACTTACTCAACAGGACCTCTGACACTGCTTTCTGTGGACAGAGTCCCCTGAGATCTTCACTGCAATGGAGACGGAACCACTGAGAATGGATCTGGGCCCTGGTGAGAACATTCCTTTGGTGACCCCAGCAAGGGCTCCACTAAAAGTCTTTGCCTTCTCATCAACCTAAAAGTCTGCACTGTGCCCTTGTCAATGAACAATTAGAACACAGGACACAGGGAGGCGAACATCATACACCGGGGCTATCACGGGGTTGGGGCTAAGGGGAGGCAGAACATTGGGACAGATATCTAATGCAAGCTGGGCTTGACACCTAGATGAGGGGTTCATAGGTGCACCAAACCACCGTGATATGTGTATACCTATGTAACAAACCTGCATGCTCTGCACATGTATCTGAGAACTTACAGTAAAATAAAAAAAAAGTTAAGTCCACATCTCTTATTGCACTTCTGAAATCTATGAAACTTCATAAACCAGTTCTTCTGCTGAGAAAGTTCTTTTTCCTAACCTCACCTGAACAGATATGAGGCTATTTGTATTCTTTATTTATCCCACTTATTTATCTCACTGTGTATCTATTTTGCTGCTGCTATTAGTGTCTTTGATGTATTGCCCTAGACTCTGCTGGGTATGATATGCAATAGAATATAAACAACAAATAGCTTTTCTAAAATTGGGAACATTTTGATTTCCAAAATACATTAGACCCTAAAGGTCTTAGATAAAAGACTGTGCACCTATATAACGTGCCACACAATCTGCTTGGCTGTTCTCTTATTGCTGTGTGTTTACGATTTTTTAAAAACACTACTCTATCCTATAAAGATATAAAGTTACTCCTCACCAGTCCCTCCTTCCTTTGGGATTATTTCCTTGAGTACACTCCTAAGAACTAAATTATTTTATCAGAGGGCAGTAGCAGTTTATAGATTGTGTGTCTGGTGCCAGGTTGGGTCCCCTGAACTGTTAAGTTTGTGAGCACCAACCACACCCAATCACTCTCTCCTCACTCTGGGAGGGGGATTTGTATAGGATGCTGTCTTGTTCAGATGAAGCTATGAAAGCGAGCAAGCTTCGGGACTCCATATAACTTCAGTTGCCCTGTGAATGTCTGCTTGAATTTTCTGGGTGCAATGTGATCTCCTCAATTCTTTGACTGGCTGAGGCCCAGGCTGTTGGCTGACTTTCTAGGGGTTGTCCCTCTACCCATCATCCATCCATGCTTTCATCTTTTCACCCACCCATCCATCTATTAATCACCCATTCACCCTTCTACCATCCATCCATCCATCCATCCATCCATCCCCTGATCCATCCATCCATCCCCTGATCCATCCATCTACCCACCCACCCATCCACTCATCCATCCACCCATCTACCCATCCACCCACCCACCCATCCATCCATCCATCCATCCATCCATCCAGTTATCCACCTAGTCATCCTTCCTTCACAGGATATTTGTTGAGATCCTATTCCTGGTTCCTTATTCAGGAACCAGGAAGAAAGCAGCAGGCAAGTTAGACAGAGTTCTTGCTCTCATGAAGCCTATGATATAGTGGACATGGGGAAAAGGTGATGGACAACAAACAACAAATAAATAAGATGATATCAGATAGTGTTAAATATGATAAAAATAGAATGAAGCCGACCGTGGTGGCTCACGCCTGTAATCTCAGCACTCTGGGAGGCCAAGACGGGCAGATTGTTTGAGCCCAGGAGTTTGAGGCCAGCCTGGGCAACAAGGAGAAACCCTGTTTCTACAAAAAAGTACAAAAAATTAGCCAGGCATGGTAGCATGTGCCTGTAGTTCCAGTTACTTGGTGGGGCTGAGGCGGGAGGATTGCTTGAGCCTGGGAGGCAGAGGTTGCAATGGGCCGAGATTGCGCCCCTGCACTCCAGCCTGTGCTACAGAGTGAGACCCCGTCTTAAAAAACAAGAAAGAAAAAAAGAAAAAAAAATGAGGTGATTGATAGGATTGGGGAAGGCTGTCTATTCTGATTTAAAAAGAAGTACCTTAAGGACCTAAGATTAAAGGCTATAAACTTAATTACAGGAAGAAAGTAATCCACAAGGCTACTCTGTGTGTATTCTTCAAAAGTCACATGAGAGAGAGTAAAGACTCTAGCAGCCCTGGACGCCAGGAATGATGTATCAGTATTCACAAGGCGTGGTTTGAGCTAAACCATAAAGACTAGTATATTTCCACTGGTTTGTACAGGGAAATAAAGAAAGTCTTTTTGAGGAGGTGGTGCTTGATATGAGGCCTGGCTGGCAAGAAGGAAACCATCATTCAAAGATTTTGGGGGAGATACCTCCAAGCAGAAGAAATAGCAAGTAGAAAGGCCTTGAGTGGGAAGGAGCTGGCATTTTGAAGAAAGACGTGGGGGCAATATCTCCCTTTCCTCAGCCCCTTGGAAACTACCATTCCACTCATTGATTCTAGGACTTGGCTATTTTAGATACTTTATAAAGTAGAATCATGAAATATTTGTCTTTCTTTTTTTAAAAGATCACTGAGATGTAATTGGTATACAAAACTTGCACACACTAATGTGCACAATTTGGTGAGTTCACACACAGGCAAACACCTGTGCTATCATCACTGCAATAGAGGTAATAGACATATCCAACATCTCCCAACTGGATGGTGTAGCTATAAAACAATTCCATTATTATGCAAAATTTTCTTAGACAATGCTGGTCTAATTTGAAATGTAAGCAGGCCTGTCATTTTCCAGGGAGGGCTTCTTTGGTGACTGTTAAATTGTGTACCTCCAAAATTCATGTTGAAATCCTAACCCCCAGTAGTACTTCAGAATGTAACTATATTTAGAGATAGGATCTTTAAAGAGATAATTAAGATTAAATAAGGTCATTGGGGTGGGCTGTAGTTCAATGTAATTGTTGTCCTTATAGGAAGAGGAGATTAGGATTTAGACTCACATAGACCATGTGAAGACACAGTGAGAAACTGACCATCTGCAAGTCAAGGGGAGAGGCCTTCTGACACATTGGTCTTGAATTTCCAGTCTCCAGAACTGTGAGAATATAAATTTCTGTTGTTTAATCCATCCAGTCTGCATTTTGTTATGGTAGCCTGAGCAGACAAAGTGGTGATTTTATTCTTTGTTATACTCTTTGGGAATTCAGTCCTGTTCAATCTTGGCCTGTGGAAATATACTAATCTTGATAGCCTTGGTATGCATGTTAGCTCAAGCCACGCCTTCTGACTATTGACGCATCTTTCCTGGTGTCTGGGGCTATTACATTCTGCACCCTCTGTCATGTGACTTTTGAAGAATGAACACAGAGTAGCTTTTGTGAATTGCTTTATTCCTATAATTAAATTTATAACCTTTAATCTTAGGTCCTTAATGTGTTTCTTTTAAAATTAGTAAATAAGTAACTAACAGACATAAGAAAAAAGTTCCATACAGCTCAGGAATAGCAGGGGAAAATAAATTCTTAAGACAGTAACAGTACAGGGTCAGGAGCAAGAAACCAAACTGCGAGTTCAATATTGAATAGTCTGGATTTTAAAAATGTTATGTAATATTTTTATATATAAGATAATGTGCTATAATTATAGTTACATTATGACTGTGATATTATCTATATTATGGAATTATAGTTGTATATGTATGCATAAGTGTAGATATAGAGTACTGTGGTTCCCCCTTGTCTTCAGTCTTGCTTTGCAAAATTTCAGTTATCTGCAGTCTACTGCAGTCTGAAAATATTGAATGGAAAATTTCAGAAATAAACAATCTGTAAGTTTTAAGTTGTGCGTCATTCCAAGTGATGAAATCTTGTGCTCTCCTGCTCTGTTCCACCTTGGACATGACTCATCCCTTTATCCGTCATGTGCACCCTGTATATGCTCCCTGGACATTGGTCACGTAGTAGCTGTTTCAGTTATCTGAAAACCTGTCTTGGTATTGCAGTATGGGTGTTTGAGTAACCCTCATTTTACGTAATGGTGGCTCCAAAGTGCAAGAGTAGTGACACTGGCATATTGTTATAATTGTTCTATTTCATTATTAGTTATTAATCTCTGACTGCCTAATTTATAGATTAAACATCCGAGGGATGTGTGTATAGAAAAAGCCATACCATAGTATATATAGGACTTGGTACTGTCTGGAGTTTCAGACATCCACTGGGGTACTTGGAATGTGTCCCCTAGGACTACTTTAAATTATGAAGAATTATGTTTAAATGGATAGACCCACCACTCACAGGGAACTTTTCTAATACTGTTGAATGGATCTAGTGCTGCTCCTAATCCCATTCCTTCAACTGTCTTTCAGCAGTAATTACTACCCTGAAATTTAAAAAATAATTTTTCTTTCTTTCTTTTTTTTTGAGACAGATTTTTGCTGCAGTGGCACCATCTCAGCTCTCTGCAACCTCCACCTCCCATGTCCAAGTGATTCTTCTGCCTCAGCCTCTTGAGTAGCTGGGATTACAGGCACGTGCCACCCACCTGGCTAATTTTTGTATTTGTAGCAGAGACAGGGTTTTACCATGTTGGCCAGGCTGGTCTCAAACTCCTGACCTCAGGTAATTCAACCGCCTCAAACTCCCAAAGTGCTGGGATTACAGGCACGAGCCACCGCACCCGACCTTCTTTGTTTTTTTTTTGACAATAGGGCTTCAGAACGTCTCTACGTATCCCCTAAACATTATCTAATTTAGGATTGTCTTTTAAGTTCCCAAAAGTGGTATCACCCCTACTTGTAGTACTCCATGAGTTCATTCTTTTCATTCAATATTATGCTTCTAGGATTTATCCATTCTGCTTGTAGCTATAATTTCATTTTCTCTGCTGTAGGGTGCTCCATTGTATGAATTTATAATTTATATATTTGTTAGTAGATGGGTTCTTTGCAGTTTTGATTGTTGTAAACAATGTTGTTTTTAATATTCTTGTACATGTCTCCTATTGTATATTATAATAGTTTCTGTTGGGTATGTACCTATAATGCTTTTATAATTTAAAAAGTTTGAAGGATATGTACAAATGTAACGTATGCTTAAAAATAATTCTTTATTTGACTAAAATTAAACAAATGAATTTTTTTTGAAACAATCTAGTTAGTCATAGGACATTCCAGAAGGCTGATCTTTTATTGTATTATTAGCAATTCCTGTAGTTTATGTCATTTCTTACCATAAGTAAAGATAGTTCAGAATCTTTCACTCCAGAGCTTTCATTGAAATATTTTTAAAAGGTCACATGTGAGATGCTGTAATCTTCCTTTTATTTTCATGTCTATATCCTGATTTCTTGACTAGATGGCAAACAATGTGAAGGTATATAATGAGGATATATTGCCTCCATTTATGGGGAAGGAAATTGAGACTCAGTGAAATTGAGTAATTTGCCCAAGTCACAAAACAGAGCTGGGAATCAGTCCAAAACCCACGGATGTCTTGCTAGGGGATGCTGTTGGTCACAGATGTTTGTCTCCTCCTCCCCTGATGTCTGCTGTCACCTCTTGCTACTGGGGTTGGCACAGGAGAAAAGAAAGCCTCTGTATTTGGCAGGCTGCTTGTCTACTAATTGCTACCATTTCTTAAATGCCTGCTATGTGCCTCCCAGACACAGTGCTAAAACTCTAGCTGAGGCTGAGTTAATCCTCATAACAGCAATATGATGCTAATGTCATCCTCCACGTTTCTCAAGTTTAGGAGAATGAGTCCCAGAGTGAATAACATTCAAGGTAGCACAGGTAGAAGAGACAGCAGAGCTGGGTCTCTAATCCAGGTCTGTCTTACCCCCAAACCTTCATTCTTTCTAAAAATATCATATTTCATTCAGAAGGAGAAAATGCCAAATGTGCTACCAATGTGCTGCCATTTCCCATCAGGCTCTGATTAAGTATCTGCACCTAGGTTGCTAGACGGAGGCAGAGAGACACAAAAATGTTTAGAACAATTATGAAAATTTAATTTAGATGTGCCTCCGGGGAGATACCACCCAGGGCTCAAACCCAAACAGAAGCTTTTGAGTGATTGACTCCTGAAGTCCTAGTCCCTGTCGGGATTTAATTAGGATGATAAGGAAGTTGATCTCCATCCACACAGATAACTGATGACCCTTCAGAATGGGGTTGGGTTTAAGAGCATGGACTCTGAAGTTGGGTAGACTTGAGTACAATCCTGGCTCTTCCACTTATGAGCTGTGTGATCTTGGATAAGTTACTTAACCTCTCTGAGCCTCAGTTTTTCCATCTTTGGAGGGGTAATAATTAATAATGACATCTTTGTAGTTTTTGTGGTGATTGATTTAATTCATGCAAACCTCATAAAATAATGCTACTGTCAACTATTGTTAGAATTGAGTGATAATAGTAAAGAGAGAGCATTAAATCAGGCTAAGCTTCAGGGTTTCGACAAGAAATGGGAGGAATGGCCAGGTTATTGCACTGTGGTTGATTAAAAGTCTGTACATTTGTGATGCTTTGCGACCTTTGGACAAAGTTCACTAGATTAGTGGTCCCCAACCTTTTTGGCACCAGGGACTGGTTTTGTGGAAGACAATTTTTTCACAGACAAGATTGGGAGGATGGTTTCTGGATGAAACTGCTCCATCTGAGATTATCAGGCATTAGATTCTCATAAAGAGCACACGACCTGGATCCCTCGTATGTGCAGTTCACAGTAAGGCTCGTGCTCCTATGAGAATCTAACACTGCCGCTGAGCTGACAGGAGAGGGAGCTCAGGTGGTGATGCGTGCCCACCTCCTGCTGTGTGACCTGGTTCCTAATGGGCCACAGACCCCGGCACCAGTGCACTGCCTGGGGGCTGGGGACTCCTGCCCTAGATTCTCTCAGTAGCCCTGCAAGGCTATCGGGGCCTACCTGATGGCCCTCTACCATCAACGAAAAAGCCAGACCAGGCAGAGGGTGGGGGCGCAAGTGACTCACTCAGGGTCTCTCTTGCTTTTTATTTTCCTCCCTTTCTTCTTTCCTTCCTTTTCCCCTTCCTACTTGGCTTTCTTTCCTGTCCTTCTTTTCTTTCTTTTCTTTTTTTCAATCGACAAATAATAATTGTATCTGTTTAAGAGGTATCATGTGAGATATGTATATATATACACACACACACACACAGATATATAATCATAAAAATATTAAATCAAGCTAATTAACAAATCCATCACCTCACCTACTTACCGTTTTCTCCCCTACCTGTTCTTTCTGGGGACAGAACTCAGGTGGATTATTTGAATCCTACTTTGGTTGAAGTTTTCACTGTTTTGTTTTTTTTTTTTAAGTTTCCAAAGGGACTTCGAAAATAAAGACTTCCAAAAATCCTGTTGAAAAGGATATATGCTCTCCACTGCAAAGACCCAACATGACTGCTTCTTTCAGCATCTATTAAAGTGGTGAATTGGAACAGCTTGAGTGTGTGTTCTTGGGGAAGTCATGCATGGGGTGGCAGCTGTGTTGGCATGAAGAAGATCTGCTTTTAAGCCCTCTGAATAGTTCTGGCTTCATGCATAAACACCTGTGGCAGAGACTGGTGTTTAAAATAAAGGGTCTTTCTCTAACTGGTGTAGAAATAAGGTATTCTATTGTTCTTTTCTCTTAAAATTACCCAGTTATGCTTAGAAGTGTTTTCTTTCCATGTTTCTAAGAAATTGCCATAGTTATAGCTTGTGTTGTTTGTATCAAAAGCAAAACATTAACATGGTATGTTTTGAAGAGAAGTAACATAACTTTGACAATATAACTGGGTGGGGAAATTACCCAGTCTTGGACAGAATCGGTTAACGTGCTGCTGCTGACAGCATGGCTGAGCTGGGTCAAGAGCTCAGGGATATATGGATGCGAACCACAAGCCTGAAGGTTTTGTGTTTCATGGCAGAGAGAAGGACCTCGGCCTTGGAGGGGTGTTGAGGGTTTGAGGTCCGGCCCTGGCTCTAACAGTTGTCCTCAGTGTGACCTTAGGCAAGTCACTCTCACTCTTGGGTCTTTCATTGTCCCATCAGTAAATGAGGATGTTAGACTAAATGGTGTCGAAGATCTCTTTCACTTCTGAAATTCCACGATTCTGTGAGTTCTGTTTTTGTAGTCTTGTAGCCCATTTGAAAATCATACCCTTTCCATTTAATCCCACCAGAGGGCGGTATGTCCCACGTGTTGGTCCTGCCCTGGTCGGAGAGACCTAATCACTATGCTAAGTGCCTTGGAAGAAGAAGCCATGACTCAATCCCTGCTTCCAGGGAAGAGAGATGGAAGTGGACACTATATAAGTGGCTTCTTGGGTCTACAGTTGACCAGGGCTCTTCACATCCATTTTCTTTTTGATTTCACGTCAGTTCCCTGGGTCACATGCTAGCTTTGTATTTCACAGGGAACCAAGACTCAGGGAACTGAAAGGTCTTGGCTTGGACTAGGTGAGTTTCTAATGGTGGACTCAAGACCTTATCTCTCCATCTGTGACTTGTCCCTCTGGGCCTTTTCCAGTGGATCTCAGGAGACCGCCTCTGTTTCTAACGGGCTTCTGCTAAACTAATAAGACAATTTACACGTGAGTTGATTAAGGCAAAATACGAAACTGCATTAGAGTCAGGGCTAGGAGTTGCACTGCATAGGTGGACAAATACTTCTTTCCAATGAAGCTCTTCTTTTGGGATTTGGACTAAATGATCTGTTAAATATGGAGTTCCATAGGAAATGTAATGGTCCTGGTTATACGTTACAGACAGCGGAATTCACTCTGGCTCATTTAAGTAGCAAAGGAATTTTCGAAAGGGTATTAGGAAACTCTGAGAATCTCCAGGAGAGCCAGGGACTGAGAATCTGAAATTATGTAGCCAGAAACCATGACTAATCCCAATCTGGGGGCTTTTCTGGAAAAAAAACCCACTGCCACAGCAGCTTGGCACCTCAGATGTTTGGAATTGGGTACCGCCATGGAAACTAATATTGACTGAGCATCTCCTATAGGGTGGGCTTTGTGCTGGGCATACATCTTATGTCTTTTAATCCTATGGGATGGGTATTGTTGTCCCTAATTTACACATAAGGAATGCCTGCTTGGGGAGTTTGATGACTTGCTCAATGAAACCCAGTTTTCTCTGACTTCAAAGTCTAGGCTCCAACACAACAAAAGAGTATGGACTTTGGCCTGGAACTAGGAACCAGCACTGGTCCTCAAAGGACAAATTCAAGGGAGAAGGGGCTTTCTCTGTGTTTCCTACTGCCTTTGTAACTCTTTTATTTTCTAGTAATTTGGAAGAAGAGGACCACAAAGGAATGGTAAATTCTAATTTTCTATTTATTTTATTATTCTGTGCCTCTGGTCCCTCAGAACAGTAGAAATAGCTGCAAAGGAAGGGAGTCTTTCCCATCCGATGCCTTATGGGTACTTGGATCTGTCTCTTTTTGAATAAAAAGTTGTTGGACTTGGAAGAGACAATGACATAGATTTATTCAATCTTGTTAGTTTATGAACTGGGAAACTGATTAGAAAACCGCTTGCTCAAAGTCATACACTGTAATAAGATAATGGCTTTCATGCATTCAACAAATGTTCAATGAGTTGCCTACTACTTGCCAGGCAGTGGACACAGTGTCAGATAGACAACTTCTGTTGCCATGAAGTTTTACGTAAACAGCGATTCTAGAGGTAGCTTCACTTGCAGTTCTCCAACCTGAAAATAATCTGAAACAAAAATACTTTTGGCTCTTGGCTGGCCATATGTAGAACAATAAAACTGGATCCTCATCGCTCATCTTATAAAAAAATCAACTCAAGATGGATTAAGGACTTAAACCTAAGACCTGAAACTATAAAAATTCTAGACAATAATGTTGAAAAAACTCTTCTAGACATTGGCTTAGGCAAAGATTTCGTGACCAAGAATCAAAAAACAAATGCAATAAAAACAAAGATAAATAGCTGGGACCTAATTAAACTACAGAGCTTTTGCACAGCAAAAGGAACAGTCAGCAGAGTAAACAGACAACCCACAGAATGTGAGAAAATTTTACACACTGTAATCTGACAAAGGGCTAATATCCAAAATCTACAACGAACTCGAATTAGTAAGAAAAAAAAAAATCCCATCACAAAGTGGGCTAAGGACGTGAATAGACAACTCTCAAGAGAGGATATACAAATGGCCAACAAACATGTGAAAACATGCTCAACGTCACATCCATCCATGGATGGATCAGCGAAATGCAAATCAAAACCACAATGCGATACTCACTTACTCCTGCAAGAATGGCCATAATCAAAAAATCAAAAAAAGAGTAGATGTTAGCATGGGTGCAGTGATCAGGGAACACTTCTACACTGTTGGTGGGAATGTAAACTAGTACAGCCACTATGGAAAACAGTGTGGAGATTCCTTAAAGAACTAAAAGTAGAACTACCATTTGATCCAGCAATCCCACTACTGGGTATCTACCCAGAGGAAAAGAAGTCATCATTCAGAAAAGATACTTGCACACACATGTTTATAGCAGCACAATTCACAACAGCAGTGGAACCAACCCAAATGCCCATCGATCAAAGAGTGGATAAAGAAACTGTGATATATGTATGTATGTATACACACACACACACACACACATATGTATATATAGATATATCTATATAACTATATCTAGATATAGATATATAGGTATATATATCTATATATTAATATATCTATATATATGATGGAATACTACTCAGCCATAAGAAGGAATGAATTAACAGCTTAACAAACTAACACAGAAGCAGAAAACCAAATGCCACATATTCTCACTTGTAAGTGGGAGCTAAACATTGGGTACACATGGATATAAAGATGGGGACAATAGCCACCGTGGACTATAAGAGGAAGGAGGAAGAGAGGGGAGCAAGGGTTTAGGAACTACCTCTCGGGTACCCGAAACCTCAGTGATGCACGATATACCCATGTAACAAACCAGCATATGAACCCCGGAATCTAAAATTAAAGTTGAAGGCTGGGAACGGTGGCTCGCACCTGTAATCCCAGCACTTTGGAAGACCGAGGTGGGCAGATCACTTGAGGCCAGGATTTAGAGACCACAAATAAGTGAGAACATGAGACGTTTATCTTTCTGTGCCTGGCTTATTTCACTTAACATAGTGACCTCCAATTCCATCCATGTTGTTGCAGATGACAGAATCTCATTCTTTTTTAGATGGGTGAATATGCATTATGTATATGAACCACATTGTCTTTATCCATTCATCTGTAGAGGGATGCTTGTGTCGCTTCCAAATCCTGGCTATTGTGAAAGATGTCACAACAGACATGGGCAGGCAGATATCACTTCGTTATATTGATTTCCTTTCTTTTGGGTATATACCCAGCAGTGAGATAGCTGGAGCATCTGGTAGCTCTATTTTTAGTTTTTCTGAGGAACCTCTGAACTGTTCTCCACAGTGGTTGTACTGATTTACATTCCTACGAACAGCATACAAGGGTTCCCTTTTCTCCAGCATTTGTTATTGCCTGACCTTTGGGTCTAAGCCATTTTAACTGTGTACAGTTATCTTTCTTGGGGGTGGGTGGAGTAGGGAAATGTTACTCTTTGGTGACTAAACCATGTATTTTTGTCAGTGGTCCCTCTTGCTTCCTAGTGTTCCAGTGGCTCCTATGTAAATACTCGAATTCAGCCGACTTAGACCACAGAGCCTCCTGTGCCGTGTAAAGAGGATGCCCCTCTACTGAGACAATGAGACCACGAAGAGTGAGGGGGGATGTCACATTACAGATGTTCTGATTGGGCTGGGAGAGGAAAGAGAAAACCTTGCTAGGGTGAGGGTCAGAGGATGTGAAGACTCAGATGTGTGGGTCCCATTCTGACCTTGTTTGTCTCACTAACACCTGGAAGGGAAGGCCTTCCTCAAGAAGGGAGCACCCAAGCAGAGGAGGCTTGTGCTGGGTCCCTGGAGGATGCTTCTGTGCAGGGTCACCCGTGTCAATTAGGGAGAAGGTGGTGGTGCAGAGAAGAAGCATCATTTAAGAAGCAGAGGCAGGGCTACCAGAGCCAGATGTGGTGCTGCTCGTAGGGCGAGGAGTACCCATAGCATGGGTACCCTTGTCTTGGCATGGGGCCCAGTGGAGTATGTGACTGAGACCCAGCAGAGCCCGCAGAGCCTGCCAGAGCTGAGGTGGTTCTCAGTCACCCAGGGAGGACCACACAGGTCCGTATCAGGCCCGACATCTCTCAGTTATGCATGGGGCCCAGAGGCCAAAGCATGGATTGAAGGCCCCCTCTTTTAATATCGTAGTGACACCACACCAACCTCCTTACTCACCCAGAACAGAGAAACAGCAAAGAACAGAGAAACCCCAAAGAACCTGAGATGAAAGAGACTGTTGTAAGTGGAAATCACTGAGATAACTGTTAACTGGCAAATTGAAGTTTCCCTCTCTGTTTTCTTTACTGCAGACTCCTCAGACATTAGAACCATGCTTGGCACAGAAAAGGCATTCAATAAATGTTTGAATGAATGAACCACAGGGACAAAAACCCATTTCAGGAGGCCAGACTGGGGGAAGAAAGGCAATGCAATCCCATTCCATCTGTTTTAAAAAAAATGTTCTCCAGACCTTTATCCAAACTCCTCCTCCTCCTGTTACGAAACAAATGTTCCCCTGGCTATTAATGAATACAAACAGATGTCGTGGGGGCAGTGATGGCAATTGTAGGGGAGAGGGGAGGATGCAGGCTTTGTGTTTCTAGAAGCATCTAGATGCCAGCTCAGCTTCTAAAAAGGCTTTCTCTGTGCTTTTCTTTATTTGCCATCATTCTGATAATTCACAACTGTTGATTTTGAATTCACCAAAGGGAAATCTATTCAAACTGCTTTTGACAGCTTCTGGCATCCATTGTTTGGAATTGTTTTGTTTGTTTGTTTGTTCTTTTAAATATCAGGAGGTGGTATAGTACAACGGCTAAGAGGGTGAGCTCTGGCGTCAGACTGCCTGACGTCAAATCCCAGAGTGACATTTGCTAGCTTTGTGACCTCTGGGAAACTAATCCTCTTTAAGTCTTAGTTTATTGACTGGCTCTGCTTGTCTCTTACATACGACTTCAATTTTTTTCAACCATTCTTGTTACTTTCTTTTTTTTTTCTTTTTTTCAGAGAAAGAGGAAGAGATTTTAGAAAAGGAGGAAGAAAGAAACAGCAAAAGAAAGAAAAAAAAAAGAATGGAAGAGAGAAAGAGGGAGAGAGAATGGGATTCTTGTTTTATTGCTCAGGCTAGAATACAGTCTAAAAATGGATATTAAAAACCTCTTTTATGCCAATAATTGTGTTTAACAATGGAGACAGGAAGGAATAGGGGATGAAAATAACAAATAAGCAGCCAACCAATATTTTATTTAAACCTGTGAAATGCTATGCAATTGCTGGGGAGTGATTTACTTCCAGTTATGTGGTCACTTTTAAGATAGGTATAATGTGATACTGAGAAAAATGTAT